>JBDJHY010000002.1:11497214-11514026 GCA_039654485.1 Withania somnifera
AACATTTTATTAAAATTTGCCAGTCACTTGATGCCCCTGTTGAAGATAGCACACTTCATCTGTGAATTATACAAACCAGCAGATGACATTAGTGACTAGACTAAAGATGGAATATATGCGAGAGACCTTATGAACAATTCACTTATCGCTACAAAAAACTAAGTGAAGTATGGGGTTAGTTGAAGCCAAAAGGGACACAAATTTTAAAGGATCTTCGACATCTTGTATTATAACTTTATTGGGACGGATGGAATGCTTGATAATATGAATGATTGAAGGAACCCAAATTCTGCATTTGCTGTTGATACTTATATATTTACGAAGTATCACATAATGGAAAAAACAGTAGAAGATGCTCCTTTCAATGAAAGGGCTGTCCTCCATTGAGAGCAAAGGAGTTGGGTTAGAAAAATATTTCAAAAAATGATGATGTTACCACTATTGTTTCTTATATCACCTAATTCAATTGTAATTAATGTAGTATATTTCTTATGTTGCCTATTTTTGGTCTACAACTTATTTCAACATTTTGTATGGAAACTAGGAAGCACAAAAGTGTAATGTATATTTGTGTCCAATTTTGGAACTATGCTGCTAAATTTGTTATTTCATTTACTTGAATTACACAAACAAACAGTAAAAATTTATTTGCGCCCAATATTCAATTCGCACCAAAGCAATAAATCTACACTTTTATTACCAAACTATTGTTATTTTTTCGGTGACCCTCTCTAGTAGTTTCAAAGCAGTGTTCAGAACAACTTAAGATAGCCACGAAATGTTATTAGTGACGATTTTTGGGATTCATAAATGGTCTGATTTCTTGTAGTGAAATTAATAACATATGGAGATGCTTGAAAATAAAGTCCGAGGATTGACATGTTCCATCATATGAAAAAGAGTATTTCTGGGAAATAGAGAAAGCTAGTAACCATTATATTTGAATATTTTAGAACGTAAAGATTAATACAGTTATTGATATCTTAGTTACTATTGACATTTAAATTTATTACTATATATACATCTTTCACACACTTTCAAAAAAATTAGTTCGTGTGAATTGCTTGCAAGCAATAAACAGTAGCCAATGAAAATGATGTTACATAATTTTATTTTTATTTTACTCATCTATATATCACTAGTATATATCCAAGAATTCGTTCCAATCAAGAACATAGCAGAAAGGACCAAAGATGATAATATTGTCTTTTAGCTAAACATAGCAGAAACGACCAAAGATGATAATATTCTCTTTTAGCTAAATTTGTATCAAACTTTGGGAACTCTTCAATAAGTTTTGGTAAAACTAAAACAAACCTATTAATTATGATTTATAATTATAATTTTAAATAATTATAATTGTAATGGCTTAATTCATTAGTAAAATTATTTGCTTTGGACTCATTAGAAAGTAAAGTTTGTTTACTTATATATCCAATGTATCTTCTGTGTTTTGTCGATGTAATAATTATTGTGTTTTATCGATGTAATAATTATTGCATTACTTTAGAATGGATGTACAAATGTAACAACTAATTTCTAAATAATTGTATTAATATAAAATCTCGATATACATATACAAATGCATTTGTATATATATGCCGAGATTAGTTACGCATATGCCGATTTATAAAAGCTCGGCATACATATAAAATTTGTATATGTATGTCAAAATTCAGAGATTAATCTGTATATGTATGTCGAAATTCAAAGGTTTTTTTTGTATATTTTTGCTGAAATTTAGATATTTTTTGTATATATATGATAAAGTTTCAATTATTTATATTTATATGTGGCTACGGAATATAATTAGCTATTTATAGTTAAGAAAGCCTAACTTTGAGATGAAGTTTGTTATTTTTGAAATATTTTTATAAGCTTTTTGATTTCTCATTTATTGTTTGGTATTGCGTCCACTATATTTAAATTTATTTTAAAAATTCTATATTGAAATTAAAACATTTCCTATAAAAGTAACTGAAATCTGCGGATCCAAACAATCATTCAAAAATTCAAATAATCAAGCTATTAGCCCATGAATCATTGTTGAATAGTAGTATAAAAATTGGCTTCAAGTTCCAATAGTAGTGCCTATCCATATTACCGATAGCTGACACATACAGACCCATACATATCGTTATCTAAGTCAAAGTTATGGACTTTCATACTATTCTCCAATCCCAAGTATTTGTTAATAACTTAAACCCGTACAACATGTCATTGCACTGTCCATTTATTGTTCACTTCAAGAAAAAATATTTTAAATTTTTCCATGTTGTTTCTAGGACCCTTTTGGACATTGATTTGGTTGGTATGATAAAAATTGAATCTTGAACTGAAAACTTGGATCTTTCCATTTCTTTTTACTTGGAAGTGTGAACTGAATACTCATATAGGAAGTGTTTGAAATTTTTGCTACTTCAATTTTATTGTTTTTGTTTTTTCATGTTGTTACCTAGGACCCTTTTGGGCATTGATTAGGTTGATATGATAAAAGTTGAATCTTGAAGTGAAATTTTGAATTTTTTTTTCTCTCTTTGTAATTGGAAGTGTGAACTGAGACTCATGTGTTTATTGATTTTGTTATTTTCCTTAGTTATTCTTTATTCTTGAGCTGAATTTCCAAAAAAGCTAAGATTTTTTATTTCTTTCTTTAGACTTGTATTGAGATTCTGAGGTGGTACGGATTGCTACATTCTGCCCTCCCTGTAAGAATATACTGTGTTTGTTGTTGCTGGTGACTTGTATTGAGATATTCAGTTTTTGTTAGTTACTATTTGAACTTTCTACTTGCACATGCTTTAGTGTTTAGTTCTTGATTCCATCTGATTTACCTAATCTTGTGAATTATTTTCTTCATGTTCTTGATCTTAGTAGTTGTTTGCAATCTGTGTATTGGTTCTTGCACAATATCTCATAAAGCAAAAAGCTTATAGGATTAGTTCCCATCTCATTTAAGTTATGGACATAAGTAATGAGGCTAGAGTTGATTTCTTTTCAATTGGACCTTCTTCAATTGTGGGTCGAACGATAGCCTTTAGAGTCCTGTTTTGCAAATCAATCTCGCGGTTAAGGCACAAAGTTTTTCAATTTTTGATAGACTACTTGTACAAGATCAAGAACTGTCTGTCATACTACTTGACACCTTTGATCAAATGGCTTAACCCACATAATCCACGAGGGATATTAGTGTTAGTTGTACTTCTAACCTTCTTGTTGAGGCGACATACGAATGTAAAAATCAGGGCTGATATGGCTTATAAGAGGAAATTTTGGAGGAATATGATGAGATCTGCCTTAACTTATGAGGAGTGGGCTCATGCTGCCAAAATGTTGGAGAAAGAGCCACCTAAAATGAATGAGGCAGAGTTTTACGATGAAGAATTAGTTATAAATAAACTCCAAGAACTTCAACATCGTCGTCATGAAGGATCTTTAAGAGACATTATGTTCTTTATGAGAGCTGACCTGATGAGAAATCTTGGCAATATGTGTAATCCAGAACTTCATAAGGGTAGGCTTCATGGGCCTAAACTTATTAAGGAGTATATTGATGAGGTTTCAACTCAGTTGAAAATGGTATGTGACTCTGATGAGATTTTATTGGAAGAGAAGCTTGCTTTCATGCATGAAACTAGACATGCTTTTGGTAGGACAGCATTGCTTTTAAGCGGGGGCGCGTCTTTGGGAGCTTTTCATGTGGGAGTGGTGAAGACATTGGTTGAGCATAAGCTTATGCCAAGGATAATTGCTGGTTCAAGTGTTGGATCAATTATGTGTTCTGTAGTTGCAACTCGATCTTGGCCCGAGTTGCAGAGCTTTTTTGAGGATTCTTGGCATGCGTTGCAACCTTTTGAACAGATGGGCGGAATTTTTACTGTTTTCAGGAGGATCATGAGACAAGGGGCTGTACATGAAATTAGGCAGTTGCAGGTGATGTTACGCCATCTCACGAATAATCTTACCTTCCAAGAAGCCTATGACATGACTGGTCGAGTTCTGGGGATTACAGTTTGCTCCCCTAGAAAGCATGAACCTCCTAGATGTCTGAATTACTTGACTTCACCTCATGTTGTTATATGGAGCGCTGTGACAGCTTCTTGTGCCTTTCCTGGTCTATTTGAAGCTCAAGAACTGATGGCAAAGGATAGAAGTGGAAATCTTGTTCCTTATCATCCACCGTTTCATTTGGAACCTGATCAGGGAGCTTCTGGTTCATCTGCTCGTCGATGGAGGGATGGTAGCTTGGAGATTGATTTACCTATGATACAGCTAAAAGAACTCTTCAATGTAAACCACTTTATCGTGAGCCAGGCAAATCCACATATCTCTCCTTTACTGAGGATCAAAGAATTTGTAAGAGCTTATGGCGGCAACTTTGCTGCTAAGGTATGATTTGGTTCTTGCTACTTCCTGTAATCTTGGACTCGTATTGGCTAATTTTCTTAATTGCATGTACTTGGTTATTTTGGCTAGCTGATGTGAATTGTATCACTTTATTCTACCTAGTCCTGAGATTATGTCTGTGTTTTTAGAAGGAAAATTTAAGTGGACGCATGTAACAATAAGTATTTGGCGTATGCAGCTTGCTCATCTTATTGAGATGGAGGTGAAGCACAGATGCAATCAGATACTGGAACTTGGTTTTCCCTTGAGGGGATTAGCCAATCTATTTGCTCAAGATTGGGAGGGTGACGTCACCGTTGTAATGCCCGCCACTGTTGCTCAGGTATGCCCATTAGAGTCCAGTGGTGAAGCCAGGAATTTCAATAAGAAGTAACTTTTGACCTATATACACAGTATCATTTCTATATATATAATTTCCTGGAAAAAGGGTGATCATCAGTGTATAATTTTCGGTTAAAGGGTGTTCAACTGACTACCCTTCAGTCTGTGTAATTATGTTTGTGTAGATATGTCACTGAATGAGACCTGATAAACATCATGTTTCAAGTCAATAATAATGTATGTTTCTGTCATTGTAAGACTTATAATTTGGCTTCATAACTGACCCTTTCTCCAAATGTTTGTTTATGATCCAGTACTTGAAACTCATACAAAACCCCTCTACTTTGGAGGTTCAAAAAGCAGCAAATCAAGGGAGGAGGTGCACTTGGGAGAAACTATCAGCCATTAAGGCAAATTGTGGGATTGAGCTTGCTCTTGATGAGTGTGTAGCAATACTCAACCACATGCGTAGACTAAAAAGGAGCGCGGGGAGAGCTGCTGCTTCTTCACATGGCATGTCAAGCAGCACTGTCAGGCTCAATGCTTCTCGACGAATTCCTTCTTGGAACTGCATTGCGCGAGAGAATTCAACAGGCTCCCTTGAAGAAGACTTCCAAGTGGATCTTGCTTCCTCTCTTCATCACAATGCTGGCCGAAATTGGCGTTCTAATAATAGGAATGGCCATGATCATCATGGTAGTGACAGTGAGTCTGAAAGCGCAGATTATAATTCTTGGACAAGATCTGGTGGTCCATTGATGAGGACAACATCGGCTGATAAGTTTATGGACTACGTCCAGAACTTGGAAACTTATGCTTCACAACTATCGAACAAAGGATTGAGTATTGACCTCAGCAATGTTGTAGGAAGGGAGCCTCTTTCTCCGAGTCCACAGGTGACAACACCAGATAGAAGATCAGATACAGAATTTGATCAAAGGGACATCAGAATCATTGTAGCTGAAGGTGATTTACTACAGACAGAGAGGACTAACAACGGGATTGTGTTCAATGTGGTAAGGAGAGGAGATTTGACTCCATCAAACAGGAGTCTTGATTCAGAAAACAACAGCTCCTTTCATGATCCAGTGGCTGAATGTGTGCAACTTGAAAGCCCAGAAAAGGATATGGATATAAGCTCAGTATCAGAAGATGGAGAAAATGATCAGGGATTGGAAAATTGAGTAGAGGAAGTGACAGAAAATCAGATCATATGAGATATTACATTTTGTGTAAAGAATCTTTATACTATCAGTTCAAGTTTACGGTTAAGATGAAAAGTTACTTCTTGTTGTAGGTCAACTTCACCTGATACCATAGAAGTTCTTTCGGTGTCAACACACAGAATGTTGAATCTGACTTGTACAACTTGATAACTGATAATGGTTGGCCAACCTCTTCTGTAATAGGCTACATATGCCACTAGCTACTTTTGACATGGTATTTCTTTGATTAATGTTCAACATTTTGAAGAGAGGGAATCCTGGTGTAATCGGTAAAGTTGCTATTATGTGACAGGTCACTGGTTCAAGCTGTGAAAACAGCTACTTGCATAGTAAGACGTACAATAGACCCTTGTGGTCTAGTCCTTTCTCGAACCCCGTACATAACGGAAAACTTTAGTGCATCGAGATGCCTTATTGTTGGCTTTGTGGTTTTCTTTTGGAGGAATTATGTTGACATATGCTTGTGGATGATGAACTAGCTAGATAGTGAAATTAAAGCTGTGGGAAGCTATATAGTCTACTTATTGTGATGTTCTATATTTTATTTTTCTTCTTGCAAAAGCGGTTTGACTAATAGTGTCTGTATTATTTGAAGGAATTCCATGTGCTTATTGTCTGCCATTCAAGTGTTTGTGACTACTCTTTAAATCCTGGCCAGAAGATTTTCAATAATGGTTTAGCTGTATGTCTTAGAATTTAGTATAAAGATGATAATTCACTCATATAGAGAGAGAGTAGAGAAGTGATTTATGTTTCTCGAATTGTTCATAATATTGAAGTGCATGTCGAATTTTTCAAAATAATACATTTTAAAAATAAGATTCAATACAAATATATTATAATATAACAACATTTTGGAAAGTTCCTTACAAAACATAGTTAAAAATCCAACATTACACAGAACAGGAATCTCCACAATAAAATTTGTATAATTCTCTTATTGATATCTTATAAACATAATATATAGTACTTAATTGATCAACATGGACTCTTGTTGGAGCATTCAGCCTTCAAGAGATATTGTCTTTTCATGTCGAATACATGAGTTCGATTTCTGTAAGGGATAGGTCTTCATTCTCGGTCTCTTTCAATTAGTGATCATTGTTGAGTGATTGCTCGCTATCTGGCTAAAAAAAATTATCCGAAAACTTTTTCTTTGTCTGCCAACAAGCAAGACGGGATCATCACTTCTCTGAGTAAAAGACTTTCTTTACTTCGTAACCTTGGCCTTAAATGTTCTTCCATAGATTCTCGAACCTCCGATACCCCATGAGGAATATTAACAAAGAATACTTGTCTAAGAAAGTGCCGTTCCTAATTTATCTATCTCAACAATATCGATTCAAAACACATGAGGAACTGATAGATACAAAATATTATCAGTCATATGTTAACTTCAGATATTTGTCAAGCTCACTTCAAAATTTACATATTTGATGTTATTTAAAAATAAATGGCCAAGTAAAAAAAAAAGGTAAATACTGGCTACATACTCAAAAATAATGTCCAGAAAAGTTAAAGATAAACTACATAATTAATCAAACATCCTTATCATATTTATATTTTTATCCCATTACTTTTAAAAATTACGAAATATATTGTTTTTATATGTGATATATATGGATGATCGCGCTATATGATTAGGTTGTGATACATAACATCGCATGTTGGCGACTACACAATGTATTGTGTAAATAACCATGTATCTAAATAATTTAATATATATTTATATTTATTTGGAGAATTATTGAGTTATGTATCACATTCAAGTTATATATCGCGATCTTTTTTATGTATCTAAATGGTTTCTTGAATTATATATCACGCTAAAGTTATGTATTGCCGAATATCGTATATATCCGAATATCACATATAAAAAAAATAATATAAAATATAATTTTAAAAAATTAATAATATGAGAAGGAATTAACTTTTTTTTTTTTGTATTGTTGTAGTTTACACGTAAATAAATGAATTGAACGAGTTATTGTAGGTCAAAATTGACACATATAGTCAAAGCACAGTTTTCTATTTCAATAAATTAGTTAACTATGAATGTTAGTTAAAGAACCTCGATAAAGTAAAAATGAAGTATTGTGCACTTTAAATGCGTAATTAATCATCTTATGCTAATGAAATATCATTAATTATTTTTACTATTTAAACTCGTTACTTATAAGTTATGGTGCAATGTTCTACGCCTTTCCTTTGTTAATGATCTCCCATAGTATGGATGGAGTCTCCTATCGTAATAGGTGATCATGCATATATTTTTGTTGAAAAATTATATTTGTGCAGATGTTAAATATTAGCTTGAATATACATTTATTTTTACAGACTCTTGATATAAATAAAAAAAAAATTATATATTTTTTTTAAAAATTATTGAATCTGTTTGCTCCTACATTGTACCTTTTTTTTTTATATATAAAAAAAAAAATGAAACTGCATAAGCTAGAAATATCTTTTTTCCAATTCTACTGAATTATTTTTATTTTCAAGTTCAAGCTAGGCCCACGACATTATTTTATTATTAATATATAGGTGCAATTTTCGACGTGCTGTTAACAGTGAGCTAAATCCTTTTTCTATGTGCCAGTCATCTGTTGGCCAAAAGTAAACAAAGAAAAGAAAATTAGTAACAAATAATGGAGAGATGCATGAGATAACCTAGTTTGTCCACCAACAGAGTTTTAATGCATTGTGTTTTTTATTAGCTATATTAATTTTTATTAATATATTTATTTTTATTTAATCATTTACGTGCATTCTTCTTTTTCAAAATTAAATAATAAAAAATTAGTAAAAAAACTCACAAGAGGTTGTGAACATTTAATCTAGATATAGAAATATTAACTTTTCTAATTTAAAAACTATTGTTTGTTGACTATCTTAATTAACACTATAATATAGAGATTAACAAGTTGGTCCATGCAATGTACGTAGAATTTTTTTTTTTTTTGTATGAAATTTCTATTTAATGAGAACGTTTTTCTTGTAATTAACTTATAACCCCTCATATTTTTTCCTTTTCGATTTAATTTTATGGTGTATTAAATTAAATTCTTTACTCAAGAATATTTGCGTCAAATAAATATATTAGAGGATAAACAAATTCCTATCAAGAAGTAGTTCAAATTTAAAATTTATAATAATTTGAGGATAATTTAATCATTATCAAGGATCGAAGGTTAAAAATAAATTCCCAAATGAATATGGCCTTATTTTACTCTTTTAACATCATCATCATCACTAGGAAACTTCGTGGAAGCTCACTACCTATGTCTTGCTACTTTCTTCTACCATTTAACCTCCTCTCCTTCCTCTCTTCTTCTTCATCATTCCCTTGTCATTCCTCACCATGAAGCTCATTCCCAAAAACCTCTTCAAATCCAAAAAAACCCGATCCATTTCCCGCTCCGAAAATACATCATTCGGATCCGTAACAACAACCTCCTCCGCTGATTCCATCACCAACGGGATTTCCACACCTACCAGTGTGTTACCCGAGATTTCCTCAGAACTTACACATGTATTTGCAAAGATACAGAAGGATGAGCTCTCAGATAATACACAAACCAACATGTTACCTGATAAGATTCGCTCACAACTTATACAAGCATATGATATGATTGGTGTCAACACAAAGCCAACTGATAAGATTTCCTCAGAAGTTATACACGCATGTCAGATGATTGGTGCCAACACAAAGATACAGAAGGAGGAATTCTCAGGTAACACCGAGATTTCCTCAGAACTTATACAAGCATACCAGATGATTGGTGCCGAACCAAAGATACAGAAGGAGAAAACCTCATATAACACGCCAACAGGCATGTTATCTGAGATTCCCTCAGAACTTATACATGTCTTTCAGATGATTGATGCGGACACGTCAACCAGCGTGTTACCCGAGATTCCTTCAGAACTTGAATTATTACTTGTAAACGGAGATGGATGTGTCAGTTTACAGGAGCTACGAGATACATTTGATTTTTTTGACGTTAATCATGACGGAAAGATAACGGCGGAGGAGTTATTTAACGTGTTTACTACTATTGGAGAGGAACGGTGTACGTTAGAGGATTGCCGGCGTATGATAAGCGGTGTGGATAAAAATGGAGATGGGTTTGTATGCTTTGAGGACTTTTGTCTTATGATGGAACACCAAAGATGATTCATTAATTATATTATTGATCATTAATAAAGTCCTTTAATTATTCAAGAATTTGGATTAATTAGAAAGTGTAATTATGCCAAAGTATTGTGTATAAATTCCTATCAAATGAAATGGAATCGATATGAGCATAATTTATATATAAATTCAAATTTAAATTTAATTATAATATATTTTTCTTTTGTGATATCGCTTTAACCTACGTATTTCAAATATAAAGAAGTAAAGAGAAATATTTGATCATGTGTATAAAACGACTCCAAACGAAATTAATAGGAATTCCTTGGAGCCACCCAATTATGGTTTTTTTTTTTTTCATGTGATGTGTTTTTAGTTTCAGTTTTGCGAAGGTCTTGGCAAAGCCACCTTATGTTTAAAAGTTGTCAATCGATACCTTATTTTTTATATATATATTTTGACATACTTCAGTAAATTTTTGGTTCTATTATTATTTAGAGATTGAAAGTTCTTGTCTATATCTTCATATCGTCCACATATTTATACAATTAAGTTTAGTTATGTTTAATTGAGATTATATTATATCATGTAGAGTTAGGTATAATTCGAATTTGTTTCGAGCCTATATTCTTGAAATTCAAATTCAAAATCTCTCAGCAGAGCACTTACCATTGACTTCTGCTATTGAGTCGCGTAATTTCCCTACAAATTTTTAATTGCAATACAAGTTGACAACTAACCTAAGAATGTCGTTTTTCTCTAATAACGACGATAAGGAAATGTGGAATACTTTGTGTTTTGTGTTCCTTTGTTAAACTTCCTGGAAATTTCCCAATGCAAATGGTAAAAGACCAACCAAAAATGATAGCTTTTTATTTGAATTTACATTTTCATAGAATTTAAGTATATCACACCAACTATTCCTCATTGTAGGCCAGGGCGAACCCAACCGTACGCTATATAAACACAATTACTTTTTGTATTATTAGTTTTTAAAATTATATTTTATATTTTTTTTAGACGCGACAAATAAGTTGCATGCATAATTTAAAAAACCCTCCAAATACATATGAGTGATTACTATACATAATTTGGGAGCAATACATAACTCAAAGTAAGTAAGTAACCCTTCAAATATATGTTAAATAGTTTATATACATAGTTAGGCATATGATAACATTGCATAATTGTGAACATATGATGTGTCCTACCTAAGAAAAAAGTGATACATTTTGTAATTTTTTAAAAGTAATGAAATAAATGTAAATATAATAAGAATGCTTGGTTAATTATGTAATTTATCCAAAAAGTTAGGAGACCTTGGCCCAAACTTCACTTAACCCACCAACCCAAATTGTAAGCCAATTCTTCACCTTAGTAGCGGGTCAAATAAAACCGGAAAGCCCAAATTCTAAATCCCTGCAATTCTACCAAACCCTTTCTTCTTCTTCTTCTTCTTCCTCCTATAAATTTGCTTTTTGCTCTCAGGAAAAACTTGGATTTTTTTTTTCAAAAATACTCATTACTGCTTTACTAAATTAATCAAATAGTAAAATGTCATCGTTCAAAAATGCTATACCTAGACGAGCTCATAAAGAGCGAGCTCAACCGTAAGTGATTTTCTTAATTACTTTAATAAATATTCTGATTATATGTGATTTTTGAGTTAAGTTTGTTGTAAAAATTTTATTAGACAAGCAAGGAAAAAATTTGGATTGCTTGAGAAACACAAAGATTATGTGGTACGAGCAAAAGCATTCCACAAAAAGGAGCAAGCTTTACAGGTATATTTTTTTATCTTTTATTTTTGCTCGTAGAACACATATTAGTGTGGAAGGTTAGTAGGATGGAGTAAGTTCTTGTTAATAGGTATGATTGCTTTGTTTGTCTCCCGTGCTAGAAGTCAGTGTGGTGTCTTGGCCCTGGAGTTTTTAGTGAGATTTGTTGTTTTGTGTAGATGGTTCATGATATTATTTTGTGGTAGCCTTGCATATGCTATTATCTGCCTCGTTCTTGTATTATGTCATTTTTAGAATGCTTTTGTCTTGAGCTGAGGTTTCCTCTTATCATCTGCTCCTTTTATTTATTAGGCTTACTTGGTATCTGGATAGTACCCTATTCTTTAATTTTCTATCACTTTATTTGCTTTGTTTATCTTGCTACTTTTATGTCATCATTATCTTGTCTATCCTTTTTTTTACACTTTGGTTTAGATATGCAATTAGTTGAATTTGAAGTATTAATTTTCAGCTTACAGACGACATGACTCTAGATTGGGAAGTTTAGAGGTGGAACATTTTAGGGTAGAAGGGTATTAGGCAATAGTGTGTTGGAGTACTTTTAGCACGAAGAGGAGACTAGTCTCCTCTTGTCATCTTCTCCTTTTTTTAGTAGTCTTACCTAGTATTCGCATAGTACCCTACTCTTTAATTTTACTGTCACTTTGTTTGCTTTGTTTATCTTGCCATTTTGTTGTCGTTATTATCTTGTCTATCATGTTTTATGTTTTATCATACCTTTTTTGAGCCGAGGTTCTATCAGAAACAACCTATCTACTCCACAAAGGTAAGGTAAGATATGCATATGTCCTGCCCTCTCTAGATACCCCTTCTGGGATTTCACTGGGTATGTGTTGTTGTTGCTATAGCTTGATTTATGATTGAACATGAATAAGTTTAGGATTGTGTGATATTTGCTGAAAGGCTCATCTCTGTTTTTCCACTGAGAAAAGAAAGAAAGAGAGAGAGAGAGAGAGAAAGAATGGAAGAAGGAAAGAAGGTCCGCTTGCCAGAGTGGGGCTTTTACATTTCATTTGTATTAAAAAACCAAAACCCATGAGTCCCGGATTATAGCTCAATTGGCGAAGGTCGAGGACTTATAATTTGGTCACAAGTTCGAGAACTAAGTAAAGTATTTAAGTGGAAAAGGATAGATGGGCAGGCCTATCATCCCCAGTTTCGAAGGCTGCAGTTGGCTGATTTCTGAGTCATAAAAAGATCAAAACCCTTGATTGTATTTTGCAAGTATTCCTTTTGAAGGATTCTTACCTGTTCTTTTGGTCTTTTATTTTTGGGTACCTTTATCTTTGCCCTCAATGATCGTTTACGTTTCGTATGATGAGATATATGAGTGATGTTTGTATTGCTTTACAGAAACTCAAGGAAAAAGCAGCATTTCGAAATCCAGATGAGTTCTACTTCAAGATGGTTAAAACAAAAACTGTTGATGGAGTGCACAGATTGGAGTAAGATAAGAATAGTCAATTTTTTTTTGTTCTGCTAATTTCTTCCTTTGAACTGACTTGTCGGACACTGTTTCCATGTTTCCAGGAGCCAAGCAAATAAATACACTCAAGAGGAACTCATGTTAATGAAGACTCAGGATATAGGCTATATTTTACAGAAAGTTCAGAGTGAGAAAAAGGTTTACCTTCGCTTCTTGTAGTTCACGTTATAATTACTTTCTTTTTCGCGCTCTCTCTCTTTGTTGAGCACTAGCTTGAGAAATTTTTTCTGCTTCGTTCTTGTCAATGACACTTATTGTATGCAGAAAATTGAGAAGTTAACTGCCATGCTGCACTCACTTGATAATCAGCCATCAAATAAACGTGTATACTACGCCGAAGACAGGTTAGAAATACCTCTTGAGTTTTTTATCCATTCTTACACATTCAGCATACAGGATGAAGTAACTTACATTCTTGTGTTTATGTGCATATGCACTCAAATTACAATCACGTCGGAAACATCTGTTTGAATGTAATTTATGTGACAATGCTTGTCCAATCTTTAACTATCTTCACAGGCTGAAATATCATTGAACTTCAGAAAATAGCTCACTTTTACCATAAAACTAAAAGCTCATTTGGAGAGCTATCTACTTGATCATTCATTGGTCGGACAAATTGTATCCAATATGTAGCTCTCTTCATGAGCTGAAACCTCATCACTTGATCTCAGCTGAATTTTACCATATGACTAAATTAGAATAGCCAAGCAGGCAGCTTCCCAAATAAATTTAGTGCCATTCATGACTGAACCTCTCAGAAGACTGAACTGATACTGAATCATTGAAATTAACTGAAGTTGGGCTCCTTGGGAAAAAAATTAAAAGGATAAAAGAAATTACTGAATCATTGAAACTGGGCAAGTATCTCGGTGCAAGCTAGAATATGGCAGTGGGATCTCTAAGGACTTGTCGTTTTCAGTATTTTTTCGTTGTTTCCTGTTTTTAGCTTTGTTTGTTTCGCCTCAAACTATCAAGGCATGCCGTTTTCTTTTATCATTCTTTTGGTTCTCTCTCCTCTATATTCCCCGTATTTGAGAAGAGGATGGCGTTGTTCTATATGAGGAGTTCCTAATAGACTTATTTAAATCTATTATAATCATTTTGGACAGCTACCACCCCATCCCAAAAAAAACCTCCAAAATATCACTTCGAACTTTCTGTTTCCGTTAAAGATCTTTTTTTTGTGTTGCAGTTCCACATTCAATGTTTGCTATGTTTTATGTATTTACAGGGAGGAAGCAGAAGAGCTAGCATCTAAAGCTTCAGAACGTAGAAATATGGCCGCTTCTGAGAACTTGCCTAGCAGTATTAGAAGGTGATCACAGCTTTTTCTTATTTATGGTGTGCTGCTGTTTATATCATGTTTTGAAATTGTATATGATTGCTATCAGGCATTGGTAAGGAATGCAATCTCATACAAGAAACACTATCCACTGTGGATATGCCCTAAAAGAATCTTAATCTATTCATTTTAATTGATGTT
Organism: Withania somnifera; assembly: GCA_039654485.1. Classification (NCBI taxonomy): domain Eukaryota; kingdom Viridiplantae; phylum Streptophyta; class Magnoliopsida; order Solanales; family Solanaceae; genus Withania; species Withania somnifera. Next base: position 11,512,075 of record JBDJHY010000002.1, read on the forward strand.
CAAGTGTTATCATAATGAAGCTTCTGCAAATCGTTCTTCAAAATCTCCTGTCACAAATGCCTTCAACTGTGTGCAGAAGAGTGAGATCGAATTTGGTGACAGGAATTGCATTAATTCTTCATTTTAGTGGCAGATTTGTGCGCATCCATAAATGTGTATACTAATTTTTTCATTATTTGATTCTCCTGTGCAGGAAGACAGCTACCTCTTACAGAGAGTTGGAAGCAAGAAAGAGCAGAGTGAAAGATTTGGAGAAAATATACATGGATATGACCATGCAGAAAGAATTACAGGTACATTTTTTGTTATATCTTTGCACATTCAAGGATTATAAACGACAATGCTAGAATAATTTTTCCTATGTCAACACAGAAATCTGGAAGGAAACGCAAACTTCGTGAAGAGGAGCTTGTTAACCCAACAACCAAACCCGTCTACAAGTGGAGACAAGAACGTAAACGATGAGAGTTTCTACGTTATAATGCAAGCACGATTAAGTTTTGGGATGGTCGTATCAAGAATTCAGGTGATGGTCAGTAGAACAGCTGCCTAGTTGGTTTCACCGCGTATTAAAGCTCTACAATAGTTTGGGTTGCTTCTGTCAAGGGTGAAACCTTAAGAGTGGAACTCATGCATCGTTCCCCTCTTGGAATCAGAATTAGATGGCTGTTTTGTCATGAGTCATATTGTTGAATATGTTTAACATTTCTATTGAGTGTTAATAATAACTCATAAATCCAGCTGATGCTTAAGTGACTCTGGACGTGTTCTATACTGACAATCAAATGTGAGAGTGGGAACTTATTTCATATTTTTATGCATTTGCTTCCAGAAATTGCTTGTGTCCGAGTCCAAATGCATGTGTAACTTACTCCTGCTAAGCCGGGTTTTCCTTAATTTCTTGAAAAATCAATAATTATGTAGTTCACAGTTTTGTTGAATGCTGAGAATGAAGTTTGTTATAAAGATACTTATCTTGATACTTATCACAAGTTACCTACATATCAATCCAACAAGCCTAAAGTCACTAATGCATCTTCTTTGTCACTCGAAAGTGTAATATATATCCCTTGGTGAAATTTCAATGATAATACATTTCTAAAGTCATTGAGTTCTCCAATCATCTGAAACTTTTGCAAGATCAAAATATGTTCAGTGTGAGCAGACGAATATCACACATTATTTCAGTAGTTTAGTAGCAACATGTTCTGCAATAGCCATACTGGAAGTTAGGCCGGGTGATTCAATCCCGAACAGGTTAATTAAACCAGATATACCATGAATGTCCTCTCCCTGCAAAACATGTGCATTAGAGACTGTCAGATTTAGCAGATGGAACTGCAATTGAAATATATATATATGAAAACAAGAAACATAAAAGGTAACCAAAAAGGTCTCTTCTTCAGGTGATTCTTACAATTCTTGTCTGATAAATACGGGAATAAGACCTGATCAGAGTGACCGTTAATCTTGTAGGGTTAAGTTAATTTTCAGCCTGTTGGACCAGCGTTGCTTAATTTTGGCAAACTTAAAAGCATTGCATGTGATCAGAGTAGTATAATACAGGGATGAAATAGATCTTAGATCTAGTACTGAACTTAATGGGCCATTTGGGTTGAAAATCAGAATAAGTTTGATATTACCTGAACTACAAAATCGCTAGCACCCTCTTCTGGACCAGAAAGCTTCGGTCTGATGCCTGCATAACCTGGCTCCAAAGATCCATCCTTCAGACCAGGATAGTATTTTCTTATCGCTGGATAGAATTGATTTGCACGATCTTCATGCACAGAGTAATCGAACCTAGAATATCATAAGCGCATCATATCAGAGATTAGAATTCTTCTGCTACTGTTAGTCTCGTAATGCAAGTGTAAAGAAGCTTAAGACTTCCTAAATGTTAAACCGCCAACTCTACCCACTGAAAAACACAATCTCAGACAAATTTAAAT
>JBDJHY010000002.1:11524073-11536690 GCA_039654485.1 Withania somnifera
TCAGACAGAGCAAACTGAAACTAGAACTAGTTCAACATTCAGCTAACTTCCCCTTCTAAACATGAGAAACAAATTGGGGTGTTGATGGGAAAATAAAGAACTTTTAAGTGTCTAAAGCATAGAAAGAATGTTGAACAAGTGATAGTAGAATTAGTTTTAAGAACCATCGTTGTCAAACGTATCCAAGAACTTACATATTCAGGAAGCTTGGAATATCATCAATTCCTTTTATCCATTCGACATCGGGACCAAACTTGACTTGGCCATTCAAATCCAAGGTAACATGCACTCCAAGGCCACCAATCTCAGGTATCGGATAAATCAAGTGCTTGAAAGGGAATTTAGTGTTTGAAAGAGTGAAGTAGCAACCACGAGCAAATAGAGAAGGAGGAATAATACCGTTCGGCAGGCCTTTCATTCGTTTTGCAATGGCTGGAGCACTTAAGCCTGCAGAATTCACTACAAGCTTCGGAACAAGAATTATTTCAGAGTGCAATTCAGACCTCCCGTTCCAGTTTGCGATGGCATTGCTCCCAGAAACATGAATTTGAATTTGATTTCTTTCAATATGACCACCAATAACAGCAGTATTGTAAGAGAAAGTCGTCCCATGACTTTCAGCTTCACCCTAAACCCATGGTATGGTCATAGGCCTGTCAATGTTACATCAATGATTCTAAAAATGTAAACAAATAATGATAAATCAAGCTCTTCTAATTAAGAAGAGTTTTTTCCCCAAATTTCTAAAGAATGAGCTCTTTGGATGTTGATTAGCAAGCAGTCAATATGACATAATATTTTGGAGACTGAATGGTGAGAAGCAATACCACCAGTGATAGCATCAAGGAATGGCTATCCACTATTCCCGAGGAAGGCGACCATAAAGCTTTAACACATTGCAATTCAGACTCCAGTGTAGTAGCTTCATACCCCTCAATCATTCTCAGACCCTCAACCCCATTTTGAATTCCTCGAGTCATGAGAGCACTCAACTTTGGAACCTCTGAAAATCCAGTGGCAACTATTAGCTTGCCTATCCGCTTGTGTGGAATTTCATGATCTTTGCAATACTTGTAGAGCAATTCTTTCCCTCTAATGCAGAAAGATGCCTGTGATAATAATTTGAAAGTTAAAGCTCATGTTTGGGAGCTCCTTGTAGTTTCATTGCTTATGATAGACTTTTGAAACTTCACAACTATTACATTCCACATCCCAATAATGGCACTTACTCCTTTATAATCTCAAGAAAAGAGATCAATACGTGTAAGATAAAGAGTTTGCGTTGAAGGGAGAAAAGATAAGAATGACTATTGCCAAGCCAGCTATCGATAATTTGCAGAGTATTGTAAATTAAGGTTTTTATAATTGAATACTGGTTGAACTCAAGTTTAGCACTCAAAACTGTAATCATGATAATGACTCTCTCAGTTGTGCTTGAACTCAACTTGAAATTCAAACATCAGGTAAATTTACTCTAATCAAGCTATGAAAACTAGCTTCTCCATGCTGCATCCAATTGTATTCCCAGTTGTAGATGTAAAGAGGAGGAGCATAATCAAATTTGAGTTTTCAGTTCATGCTTAATTGGAAATATTTTGACTTCTGAAACAAAGATTAGAGTAGAAGAAAATGACAAACTGGACTAAGTAGCAGTATCAAAATCCAAACTTTCACCTCAACTGGGAATTTCTAGAAAAAAAAGATTAAAGTAGAAGGCAATAAGAAACTCAATTCATTAGAAATATCAAATTTTAGAGTCTCAGTTCATGATTAATGGAGGATAGTTCTCGCAAAAGGCCAAAAACTTGATTGATCAGCAGTATGAATTCAAACTTCCAGTTCATGCTTAATGTGGAATGCTCAAAACTAAGATTATAATATAGTAGAAAAGAACATGATAAACTGAGTTCTTCCTATATGTTCAAGTCTTGGTGGAGAGAGTTAACTGATACATAAGAGGAAGTAGGTAGTACAACAACAATAACATACCCAATGTAATCCGACAAGTGGGATCTAGATAGGGTAGAGTGTACACATACCTGAGTCCTACCTCATGGAGATAAAGAGGTTGTTTATATGATGGAGCCAAGACCAGGATAAGGGCAGTGGAAGGAGACTTGGAGTACTTTCCAGTTACGACAGGTTGCACCAAAGTTTAACTCTTAGCCTGTTTTTTGTTTTCCCTGAAGATTGACACAGGAAATACAAGGTGAGGTGTAATGGTGTATGTTATTTGGGGATGACATGGTTTTGATAGATAAGACACGCAATGGATTTAACGCTAATTTGGAGGTTAGGAGACAAGATCCTAGAGTCTAAAGGGTTCAAGTTGAATAGGACCTAGACAAAATACTTGGAGTACAAGTTTAGCGACATAGAACATGAGGCTGCGTGGAAATGAGGTTTGATACACAAGTCATCCCGAGGAATCTCAAGCATCTTAGGTCTATTGTTCAAGCAAATTGGAATATTAACAAGGATGTCCCTTACCGTATTAGTGAGGATGGATTAAAAAGAAGCTCGCATCCGGAGTTTTGTAATCTTGTGTGATAAGAAGGTGCACCAAAACTTAAAGGCAAGTTTACGGAATGGTCGTTAGACTCAAGTTTGTTGTATGGGGCGGAGTGTTGGTCAGGCATGAGCTCTTATGTTCAGAAGTTGTGATGGATGTACGGCTATACTAGGAGATATAGACTTAGAAATGAGGATATCCAAGACAAGGTGCGAGTGGCTCTGGTGGAAGATAAAATGCAAGAAGGTAGACTGAAATAATTCGGGTATGTGAAGAGGAGATACAAGGATGTCCTAGTGCGGAGGTGTGAGAAGTTCGTTGTGGACGATTTCATAAAAGGTAGAGTTAGATCGAAAAAGTATTGAGGAAAAGCAATTAGACACGACATCTCGCAGTTTCAGGTTATTGTTGACTTGATGATTTCAGAAGAGGTAGAGTTAGACCAAAGAAGTATTAGGGAAAGGCAATTAGACAAGACATCTCGCAGTTTCAGGTTTATCGTGGACTTGACCTTAGATAAGAGGGTGTGGTAGACACGAATAATGTATTTTAAGTGATTAATTTATCTGTGTAATGGGCATTTGATAACACGCCTAAAAAAAGTAGCAAATTTGATGCAAAGTATCTAATTGGAATATATTATCTTATGTTTAGTTGCTCAATTGGAACAAATTATAGTTCGAGTATCTAAATGAATTTCGCTAACAATTTTGAGGGGCGATAGATATATTAAACCAACAAAATTGATAAATAATAAATATCATTCCATTTCTTCCTTTTTTTGAAAATCCAAGATTTTTTAGGTAAGTAAAGTCCAAGTTTATTATGGTAGATTTTTTAATAACTCATGAATTTAGTCCCACGAACCCTCTATAAATTCCCAGGCCTTAACACTTTATTTTCATCACATTTACATATAGTTGAGTGTCACCTCATTGAGGTTGGTTTAGTTTGCTTATTTTATGTCTTTATATTAGTTATTTCTATACAGGTTGAACCTCTCTATAATCGATTCCACAAATATCGTGAATTCATGTGCTATAAAACCGCCTGATCGTAAAAACGAAGTTTTTCCCCCTTTTTGTGCAATGATTAATTAACAGTAGAAATGCCCTTGTCTATCAAGTATATACATCTATATAAAACCAAACGTCTCTATAACCGCATCATTTGTCAGATAGGAAACATGAAAAATCGATTCCAAGGAAAACTTGCCCGTTATCATGAATTCATGATTGTTAAAAAGAGGATTGACTGTAATCTTTTTCCTTTTTTTAGGGTCCAGAGATTGATTAACAGCGGAAATGGCATCGGTCTCTCATGATAACGGTGACCGAAGGCGCGAGATTTGCACGGAGCTGGAGAATGTGAGGCACCATTTGAGAGAAATTGATTTTAAGATGCAAGACGTTGTATCAGGAGGTAGTGTTGAAGAGTTGCTTGATCTAATAAGCAGGCGTGATACTTATCTGAATAGAGAAAAGGAGCTTGAAAATGAACTCGAGACTAAGTATAACTTCTATTATCGTAGGTATCTTTGATATGATATTTATTTTATTCCCTAGATATAGGAAGATTATAAGAATTGTTATCATGGTTGACTGTTGGGAGAAAAACTGAATAAGTATTATATACAAGAGAATAATTTTATTCTCTCTGGATTTCAAACCATATGCCTAAATAATGAGTTTGTGTTAAACTACATGTATGTTTCCCGTTTTCTTTATTTATTTTGTCTTCGTAAAATAAGGGTAAGGTTTGAGTACATACCATTCTCATCTCTCACTTATGGGATTACGCTGAGTAGTCTTATCAAAGAGAATAACTAACATGATGATATATAAGCATTAATTAAAATAGGATCACATAATCAAGGGGTTTGTAAATGTAATATATAATGTAGTCAAGACCAGTGTTTTCAGAAGCATTCATGGGGCGAGGCATAGCAAAAATGCACGAGGAGTTGTGGGGGACGAAAATCTTGTAAGACGTAAGCCCTACTATTTGGGGTGTGCACCTAAGTGTGAAGCATGAATTTCTTGTGGGGCGTAAGCCCAGAAAACTACAACAAATTAAAATAATATTTTCCTATAAGTCCGTAATTTAAGCCTACACGCTCAAATGTATGATTGCTAAATACTCAAAAAGTAAAAGGAAAGCTAAAAAAAAGAACATTTTTAACACAATATGTGGTGAATGGGTTTGTAAATTTTGATTGAGTTATGGGAAAGCAGGTGTTCTGTGACTTGAGTATTCTTTTAATTCTCTGCCTTCAAAAATTTAAACACATACATCTTCACTTAATTTTAATTATTTTTATGCAATTTCACTCTTTCTTTTGGTGATTTATCCCTTTTAAAAATATTATTAATAATGTTAATTTATGAAATATTAAAAACTAAAGGATCCCCGACTTTTATGACATTGGTTAAGACGTACAATCTAGCTTTTTGCAATTATGTTTACAATTGTTGTAACAACTAATGACAAGTGTATCTGTACGTGCATAAAATATATCATCATTCTCTAAAATAAGTGTTTGATAAATTTTAAAATAAATACTTTTGACCTTTCAAAAACTTAACTAAGAATATTACAAAGTCAAGTGTCTTCTCCCGGGGAGTCCTAATGTGGTTTAAAATTAGGAAATCATCTTCAATACCACATATTGGTGACGTCTTACTCATATAGAATCATAAACAGTAAACAAAAGTTATTGAATTTTGACGTACTAGCCAGTATAGATTTTTATTTCATCTAAGGATAATTTTCGAGACCTCCCCTCAGATTTGACTCCATAACCGTTTAACCCTCCCTTGTAATTACGATATTACACTTATCTTCCTTGTTTTGATTAACTTTGTAACAAATCTTTTAACCTATTTTACGACAGACGTAACGCGACTGTTTTGGCTTGGATTATGAACATTGAACAGTGTCTAAGGATCTGGTAAGCACTGTGATATATGGATCAAATGCTCACGGTGGGAAGATCAGAGGAAGAGGTTTGATAAGGTCAATGCTTCAAGAGCATTTTACTTGCATAAAGAAATAGCTACCTTAACTCAGGGTGTTTCTTCAATATCTGTGTATTTCTCTAGACTTAGTGAGTTGCGGGATGAGCTTGGGGCTTACTTCCCCCAGCACCTGTCCATGTCCTGAATCCAAGCAATATAGTGAACACTTCCAGCTAAATAGGTTATAGAAATTCCTTATGGATCTAAATGAGTCTTATGATAATGCTAGAAGTGATAATGTAATGACTTTTCCTCTTCCTAGCATAAACCAAGCCTATGCCATGATTATAAATGTTGAGAGACAAACAATGAATCTTAATAAGTGGTAAAAGTAGTGAGTCTACTCCTCTGATGGCTAATAGTTCACAATTCTGGCAACAATGGTGCTTGTAGCAGTCAGAGGTGGTAGTTACAGCACTAACAGTGGTGGCTTCAACAATCAGGGTGGTCAGCTACAGTAATAATGGTGGTTTCAAGTCCAGAGACAACTATGGCAAGTCTACCTTGTTTTGTGAATATTGCAAGTTCAAAGGACACACTAAGGATATCTGCTATAAGTAACATGGCTATCCATCATATTACAAACCTAAAAAGAAGGGAGGATAAGTAACTACCTATGCAAATAATGTCGCTATTACAGGTGTTCCTCCTTCACATGAACTAGGAAACTCATCGTAGGTTATTCCTCAGATTAATGCACCTACTCAATACAACACACCTATATCTGGATCTTTTCAAGCTCCACACCAGAGCAGCATGCTGGTTCTTCAAATGCTAAACAAAGGCAAATGGAAGAAACCCGAGGCAGTGGCTAACTTAGCCAAGGTTGGTCATACGGGGACTCCAGGTACTATTACAGCTCTTATGTCTAATCTAGTTGAAAATAACTGGATAATTGACATAGAGCTTTCATGACTGCTTTCTCTATTGTGTCTGAACCAAGATCCTATGTTGAGGCTAGTAAAGAACCTCTATGGGTGGCTGCTATGAATGCTAAAATATCAGCCCTTGAAGAAAATCAAACTTGGTCTATTGTAGACTTGTCTCTTGCCTCTTCGGAAGGTTCTTATAGGTTGCAGGTAGGTGCTCAAGATCAAATGTCAGGCTTCTACTCGCAGCAGGAAAGACTCGACTCCACTGAGACTCTCTCCCGTTGCAAAAATGGTTACTGTCAGGGTAGTTATAGCTTTAGCTGCTTCATCTGCTTGGCATGCGTTCCAAATGAATGTTCACGGCGCATTTTTACAGGGTGATCTTCTTAAGACCTCTGTATGTATGTGCCGGAGGGTTTTCATTCCAGGGGAAGTCTCAGGGTGTGTGCAAGCCAATGAAATCTCTTTATGGATTGAAACAAGCTCCTAGGCAGTGGAATTTGAAACTCACAAAAGCGGCCTCTGGTATGGGATTTATCTGTTTCCACTATGATTATTATTTGTTACTCAGACAATAGATGGAGCCTTGATCATAGTGTTAGTATAAGTGGATGATTTACTAGTGACAGGTAGCAGCTTGACTCATATTCAAAGAGTAAGGAAAGACCTAAAGTCCAGATTCGAGATGAAGAACTTAGGTGAGCGAATTCTCTAGAAGTGAAAAGTGAATCTAGATGTGCCAAAGGAATTATGCCCTTGAATTAGTAGCAGCAATGGGACTTGTTAGTAAACCAGTAGGAACACCTCTTGAGTTCAATCACAAGCTCACTTCTCCGGAGTTTGACAAAGTAGTGAGGCCAGAAACAGCGACTTATGATAAACTACTTGAGGACAAAGGAGTTTACCAGAGAATCGTTGGGAGGCTTATGTACCTGACCATGACCAGGCTAGATCTTTCTTTTATGGGTCAGCTCCTAAGATAGCATATGCATGCTCCCAAACAGACTCAAACGGATGCAGGTCTTGGTCTTTTCATGCCTCCTGATGTAAATCTGAAACTTACAGCCTATTGTGATTCAGATTAGAGCTCATGTGCTTAGACAAGAAAGTCAGTTACTGGCTACGTGGTCAAGCTTGGTGAAGCATAGTGTCATGGAATACTGAGAAACAATAGACTTTCCAAAAGTTCTGCTGAGGCTGGAGTATGGCTACAACTGCCGCGGAGATCACTTGGCTAGCTGGTGAATTCAAGGAACCAGGAGTTGCTATAGAGAAACCAGTGACACTGTTCAGTGATAGAAAATCTCCTACACAGATTACTGTTCATCCTATCTTTCATAAGAGAACTAAACACATTGACATTGATTGTCATTTTATACGAGAGAAGATTCAAGAGAAGCTCATTCATACACAAGAACAACATATTGGCACAAAAGAACAGATGGCAGAACTACTGAATACGAGTTTGTGCAAGCCTTAAAATGACTATTTGGTTGGCAAGCTAGGATGAGAAACTTGTTTTCGTCCGTTAGCTTGAGGGGAGTGTAGAAGAATGTGGGGCCAGAGGCTTTGTAGCTTAGTCAATTTAACAATGTAATTAGGTAGTTAATGAGGATTAGTTACAATAGATTAGTCAGATATTTTGGTGTATAGGTCAGTTAGGTGTCTATAAATAGATTGGGAAGTTTACGTTTCTTCTTGTACTGTTCCATTCAGTTTCACAGAGAAAATTTTTTCCCTCTTCTACTTCTTGTTCCTCACAGATTCATCTTTTTGTGCTTCCATGGCTGAGTTCTTTAACAAAACTAAAATTTTATGTAAATGCTTAATGGGGTACTCATAAAAATAAAATTCAGACTTCAACTTAGCTTAATTTTGAATCCCTATCAGCTAAAAGAAACAAGAAACTCAACTAATAAGCACTATGCAGTATCAAACTTCAAACTTTACTGTAAATACTTAATGGGGTGTTCATAAAAACAAAATTCAGACTTCCAGATAGTTGACCAATAAGCAGTATCAAAATTCAAACTTCAAAGTAAATGCTTAACGGGGTATTCTTAAGAATTCCAGTAACGTTTAATTGTGAATTTTTACCAGCTAAAAAAACAGAAACTCAACGAATAAGCAACAACAACAGCATACCTAGTATAACCCCCACAAAGTGAGATGTACAAGGATAGACTATACGCAGACTTTACCTCTACTTCATGTAGAAGGCTGCTTCCCATAGACCCTCATCTCAAGGGGAAAAATGCTCCAGAGCAGTCCAGGAAAGAAGTAATAGAAGACGAAAAATAGCAAATAGTAACAAAAACATCGGATAGTAATAGAACAATAACTACAACAAAATAATATACTCCATAATTAAAGGACAAGACAACATATAATAACAGAAATTAAAGGACAAGAAACTAAACAGGCAATATACTAGTATAGACGAATAACAAGACAACTCACTGCTACCTACTAATCCTCTATCCTAATTTGCATCTTTCACGTTGTCCTATCTAAAGTCATATCCTCATTAAGCTATAATAACTACAACAAAATAATATGATTGACAAAGAACAGCAGATAATAACACAAATCAAAGGACTAGAAACCACACGAGCCATACTACAATACTAGTATAGATGAATAACAACAGCAACGCACAGCTACCTACTAACTCTATATCCTAATTAGTATCCTTGTTAAGCTGAAACTACACCATGTCCTTTCTAATCACTTCTCCCTAATACTAGAAACTACACGAGCAAGACAACACACAACTATCTACTAACAGTCTATCCTCGTTAAGCTGAAATACACCATGTCCTTTCTAACCACTTCTCCCCAATACTAGAAACTACACGAGCAAGACAACACACAACTACCTATTAACACTCTATCCTTATCTATGTCCTCCATAGCCTCCTATCTAAAAGTCATATCCTCGGTAAGCTAAAACTATATCATATCCCGTCTAATCACCTCTCCCCGATACTTCTTCGGTCTACCTCTACCTCTACCAATAAGAGGTACCAAAACTCAAATTTTTAACAAAATGCTTAAATGGGGTAGCCTAAAACCATCAAGATTCATTACAGAAACTAGAAAAAAGAAAACAAGAAAGAACCTTGAGAGAACTAGGAGGATAATAGATGCCAGCATGAATGACTTCACTATTTCGAGAACTTGTACCAGTCCCAAAAGTTGGTGCAGAATCCACAACCAAAACATCTTTACCATGATTTACACTAAGCTCTTTAGCTATTGCTATGCCCACTATACCTGCCCCAATCACTAAACAGTCCACTTTCTCCTTTGGAATTGATGTTGATGAAAATGGGTTTTTGCTAGGATTACTCAAATTCTTGAATTTTTGGAATATTGTTTTGGTAATTGAGTTTGTTGGTTTCATCTTCTTGAGAAAAAAAAAAGTGGGACTAAATAGAGGGATTTGTGATGACAAACATTTGGGACTGATAAAATATTTACTTCCATCACTTTCATTTTTATTTTTTATTTTTTATTTTTTATTCTCACTTGATATCTAATATTCATTGGAGTTGGACTAAATTTAAATTTACATAAAAAAGTATTATATTGGGGATAAATAATTTTCTAACAAAGGCAATTTTGTAGCATGAGAACACAAATCTAAAATTTCTAACCTTTAAGTATGAACAAGTGTTTATGACTCAAATCACAATCTTGTTGGTTTACCTACTCACTTTCAATATTCAAATCAAGTTCATGCAAAAATTGATTGAATCAATAAAGGAAATTAAAAAAATACTACTTTCTTTGTTTTTAAAAAAATTACTTATTTTGACTTGGCACAGAATTTAAGAAAATAAAAAAAATTGAATCTTATGATCTTAAATTAAAATTATGTCAAATATACTAAAATATTTTTAATTTTATGATCAAAACCCTTTTCTTTTTTTTTGAATCAGACTAAAAAAAATAAGTTATTTTTTATAATCGGAGGGAGTATTAATTTATTAGTATTGATATTGGATTAATAGATATTAATTGTAGTATTTTAATTATGCAAAAAACAAGTATTGTATAGCTACTAAAAGTTCATAAATTTACTTATTGTAAATTAGCTTTTATGACTAAAACAAGTTATAAGTACTTTGGGATTGGCAATAATAACTTATAGGTTCAATTTTTGATTTATGATTTTAGATAATGATTAAATCAACAAATAAATAAATTGTAGAAGATTCAACAAAATAGTTAATGAATATTGTGTATATATGAGTATTTTTTTATGGGTTAATAAGAAATCAAACTATTAAGGAGAAAAAATTGATTAATTGAAAATTTCTATTAAATATCTCATTTGTTAATTATTTATTTAGCATTTTTAAAAATAAAAAATTAATAAATCCTATTAATAATATACAAAATCAAACCTACATAAAAGATATGCACCCCTATTTTAAATTGGCATATCCCCTTATAAAATTTAGAAATTTATTTTAACAAACTAATTTTATTAATAATACTTTGAAGCTTTAAATGTGACCACTATTATTTTATTAGCTATTTAATATTATGGATACAAATAAATAAATTATATTAATTTTTATTAATTTAATAAATTAAATAACATTGAAACAACTCTTTTAATATGAGGAAAAGTAATACGAAATGAATGAAGTATATCACGTAATATAAAAGTAATATAACACAAAATATAACAACAATAATAGTATAAAATCAATTCAATCCTACATATGAGTTATAGTAACTTAGAATATACACAAATTTTATTCTTATTTTATATAAATTAAGAAGTTGTTTCCAACAGTATTATATCACTTTTAGCTTATATTTGTTTATGTATATAACCATCTTTTATATATTATACGCTTTTAGATAAAATTTACACATTATATATATATAATTTGTATTGAGATACCTATTTTGAAAATTTTCCTAAATCGTTCCTCTCTTATTATTGTGAGGATTTATAGTTAAAAGTTGGTTAGTTTTATTATGATAAACAACCTACTATAATATATTTTTAGTTATTCGGATTCAAAATTGATGATACGAGAAAGTTCAAATAAATATTTGTGTATTAGAATAATATGTTGAAGTTTAGGGACAGTAGTAGATTAAAATGTTCAACAAGTGATTAGTTTTATCAACGATAAACAACTTACTACAATATATTTTTAGTTATTCGAATTTGAAATCGATGATACAAGTAAGTTCATATAAATACTTAAGAGTAATATGTTGGAGCTTGGTACATGATAGATACTTTAACGATACTTGTAAAAAGTAATAAAATGTCTGACAAGTGATTAAAGAGTATTTCAATTTTAATTTACAAAAGAAGTCTCGAAAAACAGTCTTTAAAGTATTTATGCCAAGAGAATCTGCTATTGGGTTAGCTATTTTTCGTTATTACTTTTTGAGTCCGAGGGACTATTATTACAGAATGTATCAATAGCATTAAAAGTTAAAAATGACTCGTAGAAAGTTAATCTGATATACGATATTACACAATTCTTGTATAAAGTCTATAATAGTATATATAGACAAGTATATGTCAAATCGTGTATGTATGACTATGAGCAGTGTGGCTTAAATCTTTTCAAAATAGACATTGAGCGTAATTTTTTGTTTCAAAAATGAGGGAGAGGGAGACATTCAAATTTGTATGAACTATCATGACATTACCATAAAATTCAAGGAAAGATGGATAGCCTATTAGCTTAGAGACACCACTAGTGTGGCAAAGAATCAAGTTTAAGTTTATGCCCACCAAAGTGACAAAATTCTTTCTAAGATCAATAGACATGTTGTATACACTGATCCCAATAAATAATATGATATATTATCAAGAAATTTGGTGGATGTCAAAGAAACAAAGGAGCTTCTATTAAATAACATACAATTAAATATTATATATACAAACAAACTTCTGTATAATTGCATTATATACCGTTAATTTTTGTTATAGAAATGATTATTATGTAGTTTGACAATAATAATTATCATTCTGTTATATAAGATAAACAGAACAGAGAATAGGAAAACGTGAAGGTTGTTTTGCATTTAAACAGCTTCAGCAGCGAATCAAAGAAGCACACGGATCAAGCTAATTTGGCTTCCGCACAACCTAGGATTTGCACCCCCATGTACGCACACAAGTGAGGTTGTGCCACGGGGTATATGTTTGCTAGCATTTTACAAATCTAAAAA
>JBDJHY010000002.1:11548591-11559298 GCA_039654485.1 Withania somnifera
TTTTCAACTCGTTTTTCTATCAAGGTGACGTTCCGGGCATGGTTACTGATGATGCATTTGGCGGCATTGAAAAGAACATCGATCCCTAAGTCACATAAGTGACTGATGCTCAGAAGGTTATGCTTTAGTCCATCAACTAGATATACTTCAACAAAGTCGCACGTGGGGCTTAGAGTGATGGAGTCAACACCTATTTACTTCCCTTTTTGCATTATCACCAAATCATACAAAGCCTCCGTACATTTCTTTAACAGAATTGAAGTTTTCTTTCTTTCCCGTCATATGTCTGGAGCACCCACTATCTATTACCCTCAATTCATTTTTTTATATGCTTTTCTAGCGGGCTCCTGCAAAACAGACAAATTAGTTTCTTTTATGTATCCTAGTGTCCTTGGGATCTGTTTCTACAATTAAAGAATTTGTGACCAATTTTACCACAGTATGTCGGCTTGTAATGATGAAAAGTCGACTTAGAAGAAAAATAAGATGTAGATGGAGAAGAAAAGACTTTATTCAATTCTTTCTTGGAGGGTTCTTTTGGGGAGTGATTTCCCTTTGATCCTTTCCCATAGAATTTGTTAGATTTAATTGAGCCATGAATTGGAAATTTCTTTAAACTGTTAAGCTGAAGCCTTATTTCTCCGAGTTCTTCTTCAAGCGGGTCTACTTCAATTTGACTTGCTTTTAGAAGGTTTATTCAGTCCTTTTCTTGAGCCAATTTATTATATTCATTAATTATCTTTTGAAGGTCATCGGTTACCGTATCAAGACTGGCTCTAAGATCGTTGCAGTTAGGGCAGTCTAGATTTCTTACCTCACTGGTTTCACCCATAGCCATGAAGCATATGTTGGCGGTCTCAGTGTGGTTATCTTCTGAAGCATCCTTATCGCTCCGGGCACCAAAATTCTTTTTGCTTCGATTTCTTCTTGGTCCTCTTCGTCTGAGGTCGGGACAGTCTGGTCATATGGTCTAGTCTTCCCACAGTGATAGCCTCGATTATCATCTTGCTGCTGATCATTGTTCTTATACTGTTGTTGCTGTGACCTTTGTTTCTTTTGTCTACCCTTGGTTTATAAAGGCTAGACCTTCATCCTTGATTTCATCCAAATCTTCTTCTTCATTTGTGACAATGGCACTGAATGCAACTGTCTTTTCTTTTCCTCCTTGGTGTACTTGTTTATATGACTTTGTTCATAAGCCATGAGATTTCCTTGGAGTTCGTCGTAGGTTATTTTGTCCAGATCTCCATCTTCTAGGATGGTGACCTTGGTTTCCCATAACTCGGAACTAGATGTGGTCAACTTTTTGATCTAACACCACTGGCGATGGCATCTTTGGTAGGCTTCGTACAAGTTTTCTGACTTACAGCCCGTTTGCATAAGTCATCCCTAGTGATTTGAGTTCACAGATGATTTTGCTAAATCTGGAAAACATGGCTTTGTTGTTTTCATCCTCTTTCATTTTAAACAGTTTGTATTCATTCACTAGTGTGCTGACTCGTGCTTCTTTTACTTTGCCTGTGCCTTCGTAGGTGATTTCAAGCTTTTCCCACATTTCTTTGGCAGCAGGTTGATATCTTACGGTACTTCGCTCCACTAACTGCATAATAAAGTAAACTTATAGCTCTAGCATTAGTTTGTAATACCTCATGTTGTTAGTTCGTGATGTCGAAGTATTCTAGATCTATACTGCTAGTGAGTCTTTGTCTTTTAGTCCCAAAATTGGTTTTGGTCCATTCTTGTAACTAGCCAAGCCTGATAGTAATTTGATTTCACAAAAATGGTGAACCTTGTTTTCCAGTGAGAATAATATTGTCCATTAAAGTAGGAAGGCCTGTTTGAGGAGTGTCCGTCTTGAAGAAAAGCTCTTGGAATCTGATAAGTTGCCATTTGATTTTTCCTTAGTGTTGTTAGGCGTCTTTAGTGAGGACTTGCTCTGATACCAATTGAAACTAAAGGGGGGGGATGAATTTTAAAAATTGGGCCTCCAGTCGACTTTCTTATTTCGACAGTCGACTATACCTGCAGGTTAGTTAAAACAATATACAGAAATTTGCAGGAATTTAAAGAACTTAAATAAATAAAGATAAGTGAATTTATATTGATTCGGATCACCAATGTGGTGCCGAGTCCTGTCCCCTTGGGTTTCAAGTGTTTCCTTCAATGCCGAATGTGAAATGACATTATAGAGAAATAACACTTCTCTTTTTCTGATGATACAATCTCAACCTGTATAACTAATACTAACCTATTCTCTTTCCTTTCTTTATAAACTGTAATCACAAGGCGACTACAAATGTTTTATGAAGAATAAGGAAACAAATCAGAAAATTGTTCAAGTGAAGTTGCATTTATAGGCTAGAGAAAATGTTCTTTGGCTGATTGGAAACCAAGGAATTTCGTCTCAATCAGGGATGTGATTTTCGTTGATTGAGGAATCAAGTTAATTATGTCCATAGCAAATATGTCCATAATTTTGTCTTGATGTCTTTCTATTTCTGCTCCTCGATCTGCTCCACCTTCTTGTTATCTTCTTCTTTTGATTTTGTCAAGCTAATTATGTCCAAAATGTAGGCTTGATCTTTTCCATTTGCGTTTCTTGAGATCAGTGCTGTCTTCTTTCTGGGATCTGTTAGATTTCATTTGATCCCGCGATCAGGCGGTTTCCTTACGTGCTTGAGTTAACCGTTTGTATCTTCCTTGATTGCTGCACAACTTGCTTTTGTAGAGATCTGATCTTCCTTTGATCTTGGCGAATAATTGTGGCAGGTTCCTTGTGCTTGATTTAGCCGTTGGTGATTTCCTTGATTGATTTGTCATTTTCCTTTTCAGAGCTCCGTATAATCCTGCAATGATTTTGTCATTAGAAAAACACAAACTAAACTTGGAACCTCGGGGCTAACAGATTGGTTTTGTCTTTTGTTGAGAATCATATCTTACTGTAGATTCTCTACTCTCTGCTGCACCTCTTGTATATGGAGATTCCCATTATTGATAAAATTACACTTGATAAAATATACATGCAGGTTTTCTGAAGTTCATGAACAAGATTTCTCTTTCTTATCCGGTGGTACCTCTCACAATCCCTGATACCGGGATAAATGTATGTCCTCTGAAATTTAATGAGTATATCCCCTGTCATGACATTTCTTATGTTAAAGAGTTGATGCCAAAATTAGATCTTTCAAGGAAAGAAGAGCTAGAGATGCATTGTCCTCCACTTGACAGACGCTTGTTTTGTTTGGTTCCACCTCCAGCTGGTTATAAGATACCAATAAGGTGGCCAACTAGCAGGGATTATGTATGGAGGAGTAATATAAACCATACGCATCTTGCGGAGGTAAAAGGAGGACAAAATTGGGTACATGAGAAGGGTCAGCTTTGGTAGTTTCCAGGCGGTGGAACTCATTTTAAGCATGGAGCTACAGAATATATTGAGAGGTAAGCGGTCTGCTTTTCTTTCACTTCTCCTGTCCATGTCATTATTGGAATTGCGGCTTTTTGATAATTCCATGGAATAGGAAAATCGATTTGAAACACATGAAGGCTTTCCTAAAGCAATTCAATGAAGCCAATTAATGTACTAATGATCCATTACACTTACTAAGAATGGTGAAAATCAATCCCTAATGCTACCGTTGTTTGTATAGCTGGTGTATTTAATTCATTTCTCCGATGCAGGTTAGGAAATATGACAACTGATGAGACAGGTGACTTGCGTGCAGCAGGGGTATATCAAGTGCTTGATGTTGGTTGTGGGGTTGCTAGTTTCTCTGCTTATCTTCTTCCTTTTAATATAGAAACACTGTCCTTTGCTCCCAAAGATGGTCATGAAAATCAAATTCAGTTTGCTTTGGAACGGGGAATTGGTGCTATGATATCTGCTATAGCTACGAAGCAGCTACCATATCCAAGTAACTCTTTTGACATGGTCCATTTTTCCAGATGTCGAGTTGATTGGCACGAGAATGGTGAGTATTTCTTTCATTGAACATGCAAATCTTACATGCTTTTAAATGTAATTGACCTACATGTAATTGCTTTACGTTAGATAAGGAAACTGCATCTATTATTTGCCTTTCTACATCATGTATATTAATAGTACATAAATTTGCAAAATTCAATGATCTTAATGCTTTGCTAAAATCTACAAGGTCTTAGATATCCTCTCGTAATAGACTTTTTCTTATAAATTTTACTGAAGACACTCTCGTGACAACTAAACTGTTATACTCGAGTTTCGAACTATGAATATGACTCTGGTTATCTAAGGCAATTGAAGGAGATTATCTAAGGTAGTGTATGCTATCGTTGCATGTCATGTAAATACACTATTATTGTTTTACAATGCTAAAACCTTTTTCTCATTTGGGTGTGCGTGCAGATGGTATTCTTCTCAAAGAACTGAATCGCATATTAAGACCAAATGGATATTTTGTCTATTCAGCTGCTCCTGCCTATAGAAAGGATAAGGATTTCCCGAAGATATGGGACAAACTAGTAAAACTGACTTCTGGAATGTGCTGGAAGCTTATTGCCCAGAAAGTTCAGACAGCAATATGGGTTAAGCAAGAAAATAATGCATGTCTTCAGCATAATGCTCAGAAGCAACTTGTAAACTTATGTGATTCTGAGGATGATTTGAAGCCATCATGGAAAACACCTCTGAGGAACTGTGTTACGCATAGTGACACTTCATTTTCGTTGAAGAAACTACCTCCTCGACCACAACGTCTTTCAGAGTATTCACAAAGTCTCAGCAGGATAGGTTTGTCAATTCTCTTCCTTGGTATAGTTGTATTAATGAATTTTCATCTCTTAGCTCTGAAATCAATTGTAGATAATATACCACTCAAGCCCATACACGCTGTAAAAGAATTAGATCATAGACAGTGTGTAAGCTTGTTTTTTTCAAGAAAATCCTTTTAGATTATCTAAGATAAGGTGAGAAAATATTTGTATGATCTGATATATGGTGCAACTAGTCTAGTTGTCCAACTATGCTTTATTTGTATGCATTTATATTGCATTAGTTTGAAGGCTATGATTCGAAAATAAAAGCATAGCGGGGTTGTTTATCATCAAATTCTTCTTCATACTAATGTATCTAAGTAAGTGGAAGTATTACCTCAACTAGATGTAGTCAGCCTAGTAAGAGAAGTTGCCACTAGTTTCGAGAAGGTATGAGAACCTCTTTTGAATCTATCCTATCATATATGTTCTAGGAAAAATATTCATTTTTTTTGGGTAACGACACGTCAACACCAAATAAAAACTTTATATCAGGTATAATTCAATGCCATTTTCAACTTGAAGCGTTTTTCTGGTTTTATTTCCCAACTCGAAAATATTTTGTTGAACTTTGGAATGTCTATTGTAACCATTTTGAAAAAAAAAAAAGTGCAACTTCAAGAAGATGTATTTCTTGTTTTCAAATTAGACAATCTCCTGAAAAACTGAATAAATATATTCGCCTAAAGATTGAATGAACAGGCATTCACTGTTGAGTTGCGGTTTTTCCTCATCCGGACTACTTCTAGATTCATTCATATCTGTGTTTCTCGCATATGAGAGCTGGCCTTATCAGCCAGCAATTTTGCGTTTGTGGATTTTTTTCATTTCTATCAAACTGTTAGTGGTTTTTTTTTTCCCCTCAGCTGTTAATGTTACTTCATTTTTTCTAAAATCAGTTTCTCAACTGTTGGTGTTATTATGACCTTAAGATATCATTTCTGGCCTAAAATGCTAATATTTGCTTAATGATAATTGAGGCTGTTGCTCCATTTGATGGGGACTTATAAAACACCTGTTCCTTTTGGGGGTTTTGAACAGGGAAGCTTTACATAGATTGCCCTTTCATCTTTCAGGAAGTCTCATATATCTGACATGCTCAAATCAATTTCTTGCAGGTATTGATCGTGAACAATTCTTGAAAGATACAATCTATTGGCAAGATCAAGTTCGCTATTACTGGAGACTGATGAATGTTGAGGAGAAAGAAATACGTAATGTGATGGACATGAGTGCTTTCGTTGGTGGATTTGCCGTTGGTTTAAATACATGGCCTGTCTGGGTGATGAGTGTAGTTCCTATAACCATGAATACCACCCTGTCTGCCATTTATGGCAGGGGCCTTACAGGCGTTTTTCATGACTGGTATGCTATTAACTTATTGTACTTGCCTATAAGCAATAATCTTATTTGCAAAGGCCATAACAAATATCGGCTCGAATTTGTAGGTGTGAGCCATTCTCCACATATCCCCGCACTTATGATTTGTTGCATGCCAATCATCTTCTTTCTCACTATAAAAATCGTGATGAAGGTTGTTTAATTGAAGATATCGTGCTGGAGATGGACCGTATACTACGACCTCAGGTAAGGAGTTGCATTTCGACTTGGTGCTTGAGAGACTAAATAGTTAATAAATTGATAACTGAAAGCATTCACAAGATTGATTTCTTACACTTGACCATTCAGAATAAGTGTATTAGCTTATGCCATGTGAAATCCCCTTAACAATATTCATTTTTGCCTGTGTTCTGAAGTTTCAAATGCGAACAAATTTTAAGTTATCGAGTGACATGCAGGGATTTATCATTATCAGAGATGAAGAGCCCATCATATCAAGAATACAAACTCTTGCTCCAAAGTTTCTCTGGGATGTCCAACTTCATTTTCTTGAGGACCATCAGAAAAAGACGGATCCAGTCTTATTTTGCAGGAAAAGGTTTTGGGCTATTGCCTGAGGTAGTTTTGCCCGTGATTGTTAGTCTAAAGGCAGTTGAATTTATATTAATTTTAGAGTAACACTTTGCGTTCCTCGAGTATGTTTCTGCCCTAAACTAAGAAAGAGTATAGTGCTTGTTTTGATAAAGAGTATTACATACTATCTCCCGGAATGTTTCCAATGTCCCTGGTTCACTACTATCTTTTCCGACAACTCACGACTAACCTTGAACTGGCCAATGCCACATGGAGGTAGAAGGCCTACGAGTTGTAAACTTCTTTTCCCGGAGAAGAAGCAGTGAATGTATCTAAGGAATACGCATATCCATTACATTCGTGTAACTTATTTGCAGAATGGTAAATTCATTATTGTTAATGTTTTTGTTTTTTTCAGTTTGCAGGAAAGCCAAAATGTAGTTCTTAACTTTGTAATTGTAGATATGAGGAACAAATTTACTACTGTAACATATAAAGAACTGAGTTTTGTCACAGCTCTTCATTTTTCTCTGGTTCTTTGATATGTTGTTCAAACTTTTCAAAATTATCAACGAGTTTGTCTCAGATTCTACATAAATACGACAACATTTTGGAGTGTTTGAGCAACTCTCCGATCATTCCCAATATTCTTCTTAAAAAAGAAAAAGAAATGTCTCCTTTTTTACATGTTAAGTTTTTTACTCGGTGTTTTGTATTTATACTGGGGTTCGTGTAAATTCAAATACACACTGAGAGGAGTCCCACTTCTGGGTTGGGGTGGAGGGAATTGTAGCGCTCCATCATAAAGGTGATTTCATACCTAGAAAGAATTGAATTCGAGAACTCTAATTATATTTATAATAATCCTACTAATATTTTAGATTACGATGCAAATTCAAATTGAACTATGACATAAAGTATTATTTAAATCTCCTTATATAACTCAAACGGCCCCCACTTCTTCACACCTTATCTCTATGCCAGAATTCTGCAGATTATACTTCTGCTAGAATACCTATGGTCCCTTTGACTATCACTTTTATGACATATATATTGGCTTAATAATTTCTTCTACTCAACAATAGTATAGCAAAGAGACTGGTCCTGCTTTTTGTTTTTGGTTTTTTAAGGTTGCCTTTTTTTTTTTTTTTTTTTTCTGTTATTGGCTCCTCTTCCTTTAATAATAAGTGGGAAGGGGCAGCGGAGCGGCAGAGCTAGAAAGGCTCCAGAGTTCATCTCCTTTGTTGGAAAATCACACTGTTTATATATAATTAAAATTATTCTTATCCCTTTAGCCTCTTTGTAAATTTACTTTTTATATTCGAACTGCCTTGATAAAATTTTTAACTTCGTCGCCACTGAATTGGAGTGGGGGTAGGGTGAAAATGAGAGTTGCTCGTGTGCGTGCAGGCGCATGATTACTTACAAATAACCAGTAGTAGTACTTAGTACTAGTTTATTTACATCTCTTTTATATGATATATCAACATTCATATATTGTGTATGGTCCTTGATAGTTAGTTCTTTTTTGGAAATATTGCAGTGATAAATATTTAAATTGTATTTATGATATATACAATTAATACATAACCCCCTCCTCATACAAATCTTTCGCTTGATATATTGAACTGTAGCTATGTTTTGTAAATATATAGATTTTAGCTATTTATTAATTTTTTTCGCTTCTACTGCAAAACAGACATGAAAACAAGTCCAAAATGGAAGATTACCGTTGTAGAAAGATGTGAATTATACACAACATTTTTCTATTGCCTAACCACACCGTATAGCCTTTGATTACAAAAATAGACCTTAGCAATAGCATAGTAGCATTCAACTGAAGAAAAGTAAAGTAAGTGCAAGAACAGTTAGGTACAGATTCTGTACTATAGTAACATGATCCGATGGAAAGATTGATGACCAAGTTAAAAAGAGAGGCAAAAAGAATAAAGAGAGTGGAAAGACATGACATAAAGAGACATTATTTTTATCATTATGAACAAGTTATATGATTCTTGTTATATATTCTCATGCTACTTCGATGTCAGTCATTATTAGGGCCAGAATAGGTCCGATTCGAATTTTAGATCGTTTCTTTACTAACTGCACCAACATTTGTTGGTGACAAACAACAACTCTGAATTCCTTACAAGGCTTGGAGAATCTTTTTTTTGGTTGAACAGCTCACTTAGAGCATGAGTTACCCTAAGTCCTAATTTCATCGATCTGATATTGCGTCGCGGAGGGTGGAAGTACCCTTGTCCAGGACAATTGCGGAGGGTGATAAATGGAATGAAATACTACGTTGATGAGGAACAAAAATTATGGGTTATAAGACTCGACATTTTTATCTTATTATAGGAAGTACCCTAGTAAAAAGTCTTATACTAGTTTCTAAGACACTGCTACGTTGCTAGCTTCTACACTCCAAATTCCTCTAAAATTTAAAATTTTTATCGTATTATAATAGGAGTCAATTACTTTTCATATCATTAGTTTTCAAAATTACGTTTGGTACTATTTTTTTATGCACAATACATACATAAGATTGCAATACATAATTCAAGCAATCCTCTAGATACAGATACATACGGAGGGTCACGATTCCTAACTTGGGCACGATATATAACTCAAGAAATTCTCCAGATATATACAGAGAATCGTCATACATAACTTGGACGTATTATATAACTCAAGCAACCCTCCAAAACATATGAATATATGTTAAATCATTCAGATACATGATTAGACAAATAATACATTATGTAATCACGATACATGAGATGCATCATATGTTATGTATCGCGACCCTATATATGTTTTGCAACTAAAAAATAATATATCTCATAATTTTTTAAAAAGTAGATAATTTTTTTATTTTTTATTTTTGTAAATGGACTAACAAAAAGTAATAATACTCCATTTTTTTTAAAATTGAAGAAGTAATTATGAGATTATTTCTACTAGTATGTATTAGAGAAAATAAAAGAATTTATAAAAGGTTAGAGCTATGAAGTGAAGTGCCATAAATGGCAACATGGAAGTCAGTGCCACTGCACAACTTACCAAAGCCAGTACAGTGGTGAGAACTGAGAAGATTTGAATGGAAAGATATACCATGGGTTGTATCATTATGATTTATGTGGTTAGTTTATGGGAATATTTTATTGATTAAAATTTTATTCGCATTCAATAATTATACATTTGTTTTGAACTTGTACATGTTGCCATCTCACACCAATAGATTACTTGATTTTAAATAATCTTAGAACAATTCTTTCGCCTAAGGTTAATTTTTGAAATTTAACTTAAATTTGATGTGTACGCATTCAACTTTATTTAGTTTTTAAATGATTTTAATATAACTATTAGATGCTCAAATATCTTCACTAATCTTATTGTGTTTAGGATCAGAACTAGGGATTTTACGTATATTATTGAAGAAAACAATTCTTTCATATACATATTTTATCTTCACAACATAGAAATAATATTGACGTACATTTTACTCTCCGATTATTTCTTCTTCTTGTTGTTCTACATATTTCTGGCTTTACCATATTACTACAAAAATGAAATTATTTGATTTCTATTTATAAAATAATATATGTGAATAAATATTACTAACTCCTTTTGGGGTTGGGTGAAAAGGAGAATGAAAATTTGACAGTAGGAGAGGACACTTAATAACTGGTAAAGGCAATTGTCAAATCCAAATGTGTATATATTACCTTGTCACATCAATCTTGAATTTGGTTACAAAAATTGTGATTGAACATTTTTGTCCTCAAATTTTAATTTTCAAATCTAGAGATATTTTTATTTATTTATTTATTTATTTGTATTTTGTTGCAAATTTATGCAACTCAAGATAGCTATCTTTCTATCATCTTTGGATTTTCATGACGACTCCACTTTAATCTTCTAATTTCTTAAACATTTGTCCTTTTTTTTTTTTTTTTTTTTTTTTTTCAAAGGGTTGATCCTAACACGTACCAACCC
>JBDJHY010000002.1:11559398-11576536 GCA_039654485.1 Withania somnifera
ATATCCCCTGTCATGACATTTCTTATGTTAAAGAGTCAAAATTAGATATTTCAAGGAAAGAAGAGCTAGAGAGGCATTGTCCTCCACTTGACAGGCGCTTATTTTGTTTGGTTCCACCTCCAGCTGATTATAAGATACCGATAAGGTGGCCAACTAGCAGGGATTATGTATGGCGGAGTAATATAAACCATACACGTCTTGCGGAGGTAAAAGGAGGACAAAATTGGGTACATGAGAAGGGTCAGCTTTGGTGGTTTCCAGGCGGTGGAACTCATTTTAAGCATGGAGCTACAGAATATATTAAGAGGTATGTGTTCTGTTTTTCTTTCACTTCTCCTGTCCTTTTCGTTGTTGGAGTTGCAGTTTTTTGTCAATTCCATGAAAAATGATAATCGATTTGGAACACACGAAGGCTTCCCTATAGCAGTTTAATGAATCTAATCATAGTAGATGATCCTTTACGCTTACTAAGAATGGTGAAAATCAATCCTTAATACTACCATTCTTTTATGCTGCTGATGTGCTTAGTTCATTTCTTCTATGCCGATTAGGTAATATGACAACTGATGAGACAGGTGACTTGCGTGCAGCAGGTGCTTGATGTTGGTTTTGGGGTTGCTAGTTTCTCTGCTTATCTTCTTCCACTTAATGTAGAAACACTATCTTTTGCTCCGAAAGATGGTCATGAAAATCAAATTCAATTCGCTTTGGAATGAGGAATCGGTGCTATGATATCTGCATTAGCTACTAAGCAGTTACCATATCCAAGTAACTCTTTTGACATGGTCCATTGTTCCAGATGTCGAGTTGATTGGCATGAGAATGGTAAGTATTTCTTTCATTGAACATGCAAACCTTATATGCTTAAATGTAATTGCTTTACGTTAAATAAGGAAACTGCATCTAATTATTTGGCTTTCTACATCATGTTTATTAATAGTACATAAATTTGCAAAATTCAATGAACTTAATGCTATGCTAGAATCTACAAGGCCTTAGATATCCTCCCATAATAGACTTGTTCTTATAAACTTTACTCAAGACAATCTCGTGACAACTAAACTATTATAGCCAAGTTTCGAACTATGAATATGACTCTGGTTCTCTAAGGTAATTGAAGGAGATTATCTAATGTAGTCTTCTCATTATATGCTACCGTTGCATGTCATTTAAATACACTATAATTGTTTCACAATGCTAAAACCTTCTTTTTTCTTTTGGCTGTTCGTGCAGATGGTATTCTTCTCAAAGAACTGAATCGAATATTAAGACCAAATGGATATTTTGTCTATTCAGCTCCTCCTGCCTATAGAAAGGACAAGGATTTCCCGGAGATATGGGACAAACTAGTAAACTGACTTCTGGAATGTGCTGGAAGCTTATTGCACAGAAAGTTCAGACAGCAATATGGGTTAAGCAAGAAGATAATTCATGTCTTCAACGTAATGCTCAAGAGAAACTTGTAAACTTATGTGATTCTGAGGATGATTTGAAGCCATCACGGGAAACACCTCTGAGGAACTGTGTAACCCTTAGTGACACTTCATCTTCTATGAAGAAACTACCTCCTCGACCACATCTTTCAGAGTATTCACAAAGTCTCAGTCGGATAGGTTTGTCAATTCTCCTCGGTGGTGTAGTTGTATTAACGAATTGTCATCTCTTATCTCTGAAATCAATTGTAGTGAATATATCCATCATGCCCGTATATGGTTAAAAAAATCGAATCATCTTCAGTGTTATAAGCTTTTCTTTTCAAGAATATCCTTTTAGATCGCCTATAAGATGAGGCGAATTTTTTTTTTTTGCATGACTGATATATGGTGTGACTGGTCCTGTTGTCCAACTATGCTTTAATTGTTTGCATTTATATTGCATCAATTTTAAAGGCTAAGATTCGCAAAATAAAAGTATAGTCGGGTTGTTTATCATAAAATTCTTCGTGATGCTCATGTATCGCAGTAAATGGAAGTATTAACTCAACTAGATGTAGTTAGCTAGAGAAGTAGCCACTAGTAGTTGAGAAGGTATGAGAACCTCTTATGGATCTATCCTATCACATTATTATATCGGAAAAAGAAAAGTTTCTATTTTCTTTTTGAAACTGGTAACCTGAAAACTTTTTTTGGGTAACAACAAAAAAAGAAAACTTTTATATCAGGTATATGTCAATGCGATTTTCAACTTCCTTTTTTTTCTTCAGACTCGAGAATATTTTTTTGAATTCGGGAATGTTCTTCGCCAGTGGCAGAAAGGGGTGTCGACCGATACCTCTTCGTCGAAAAATTACTCTATGTAGTTAGGCTAAAATACTTTCTTATGTATATATACTAATAAATATTGACACCTCTTGGTTTCTTCGTGAATTTCCTTCTTTATATTCTGATTTCTGACACCCTCTAGTGAAAATTCTGGTTCGGCCACTGTCTTCCATTACCTTTTTGTTGAACTTTGCAACTTCAAGATGATGTATTTCTTGTTTTCGAATTAGACAATCTCCCGAAAAACTGAATAAAAAATATGAACCTAAAAATTGAACGAATCATCAGTCACTGTTGTTTGGGGTTTTTTCCTCATCCGTATCATTTCTTCTAGCTTCTGCCATGTCCGTGTTTCTTGCACATGAGAGTTGGCCTTATCAGCCGGCAAGTTTGCACTTGTGGTTCATATTCATTTCTCTCAAACTGTTAGTGTTATTTTTTCTCTCAGCTATTAGTGTTACTTTTTTTTAATCGGTTCCTCAACTGTTGTTATTATTACCTCTATAATATCATTTCTGGACTAAAATGCTAATATTATGCTTAATGATAATTGAGGCTGTTGGTCCAATCAGGGCTGGAGCCAGGTAGGAGGACACCCTTCGGCAAAAATTGCAGTGTTAAAATTATTTTTGATGTATATGTAGTAGTTGTTGAATCTCCTTGGCTTGTTGAAGCCCCTTGGCTTCTTGGTGTATTTACTTTTTCATACTTTTGAACGCCCTTAATAAAAGACCATGGAGGAAGTCCATTTGACACGGAATTAATAAGATACTTGTTCCTTTTTGGCTTTTTGAACTAGGAATCTTTACGGCAATTGCCCTTTCATCTGTTAGGAAGTTTCATATAGCTGACATGCTCAAATCAATTTCTTTCAGGTATTGATCGTGAAAAATTCTTGAAAGATACAATCTATTGGCAAGATCAAGTTCGTCATTACTGGAGACTGATGGATGTCAAGGAGAAAAAATACGTAATGTAATGGACATGAGTGCTTTCCTTGGTGGATTTGCCGTTGGTTTAAATACATGGCCTGTCTCGGTGATGAATGTAATTTCTATAACTATGAATAACACCTTGTCTGCCGTTTATGGCAGGGGTCTTACAGGCGTTTTTCATGACTGGTAGGCTATTAATTTATTGTACATTACTTATCTATAAACACTAGTCTGATTTACAAAGGCTATAAAAATATCTGCTCGAATTTGTAGGTGTGAGCCATTCTCCACATATCCCGCACTTATGATTTGTTGCATGCCAATCATCTTCTTTCTCACTATAAAAATCGTGAAGAAGGTTGTTTAATTGAAGATATCATGCTGGAAATGGACCGTATTCTACGACCTCAGGTAAGGGGTTTCATTTCGTGTTGACGCTTGTGAAACTAAATAGCTGATCAATTGATAAACTGAAAGCATATGCAAGATTAATTTTTTACATTTGGCAGTTCAGAGCAATTAGTCTGTTTACTCGATAAATGACAATCGTGAAAGAGAAACATATTCGATATAGTTTCTCATATATGTGATTTTTTTGTTCGATTTAATTTGTCAAAGTATAATACCGTATTCAAATTTAAAGTATAATTTTTTTTTTTGGTTCTCCATATGAACCTAATTGACAAACTTCGACATGTATGTTAATGTTCTCTCTACCGCTACTTAGTAAAAATACGACTTCTTGATCTCCATGTCTATTCAAAATGGTGTGGAGATGGAACTGAAAATGTGTTGATTTCCTAAACTTAGTCATTCTGTTACTTGTTCTCACGTTCTGCACTGACAATTTCTTGACAGAGTTTTAATTGACATAATACTCCCAATTTCTCTTCGAGCTTAGTGTGTTGGAGCGGGCTTTGTGTGATCATTCATATAAATTTATCTTTTAGAGGCGCAAAAAGATGTTCCCTTGTAAGGGTGGGGGTGGGCATTTGCAAAGAACTCCTCGGATAGGTGGAAATGTGAGAAATTCACGAAGTTTCTTATTGTCTAACTTATGCTTTGAAAGATGGATTCCCTTTCAATGTATGAGATGCTACATATTTACGTCAACTGAATTGAGCTAAACATGATCCAGCTTGGATATCCGTTTAGCAATTTTGACATGTGAATATTCATTTATGCGTGTGTCCTAAAGTTTCAACTGCGAACAAATTTAAGGTTGCCAAGTGACATGCAGGGATTTATCATTATCTGAGATGAAGAGTCCACCATAACAAGAATACAAGCTCTTGCTCCCAAGTTTCTCTGAGATGTCCAACTTCATTTTCTCGAGGACTATCAGAAAAGGATGGAGAGGGTGTTATTTTGCAGGAAAAGGTTTTGGGCTATTGTCTGAGGTAGTTTTGCTCGTGATTGTTGCCCGCAGTTTTAGGACTTCTCTTTCCTCGATCGATTATGTTTCTGCTCTAAACTAAGAAAGAGTATAGTGTAACATTCACTACTATCTTTTCCGACAGCTCATGACTGATCTTGAACCGGCCAATATCACATGGAGGTAGAAGGTCCGTGGGTCGTGAACTGCTTTTCCCTGAGAAGATCAACAATGATGGTATCTGAGGAATAAGTATATCCATTACATTTGTACAACTTATTTGCAGAATGGTAAATTCATTATTGTTTCATAGTTAACGTTTTCGTTTTCATCAGTTTACTGGAAAGCCAAGATGTAGTTCTTTTAAATTTGTAGTTGTTATAACATAAAAGAACTTAGTTTTGTCATAGCTCTTCATTTTTCTTTCTGTTCTTTAATATGTTGTTCGAACTCTTCTAAATTGTTGGCAGGTACATTTCGGATCTTCTAAAAGTATTGCACTTTTAAAGGATCTTAATTCGATAATATTTTAGAGAGCCTGAGGAACAACTTGGTCCTTCTCAATGCTATTATTGCCAAGAGTTGGTATCCCATTAAATTACTGACTTGTTGCATTTATAGCTAGGACAAAAGTAATATGTCTGCATGCTTTGTCTCTCAATTAATAGGCTTCTCTATCACATCACATCAGCAACTAACTTCCAAGACTTTAGGTTGCTTTTGGAATGAAAAGAGGTGAAAATTTCTGTTTCTTTGATAGTATTTTGCCCACTAGAAACAGTGAGGATCCATTTTAACGTTGTTTGGAACTGAAGAATAGAACTAATTGTTATTTTTAGCCCGTTTTGTTTTAGTATGAAATAAGACTGGAAAAAGAGAATTTCTTTTGGTTAAGATAAAGATTAATGGATAGAAAGATTCATTGGTCGAAGCAAAAGGAGCTTAGCTCAGGAGCTTGTGTGCCTTGTTTCAAAGATCCGGTGGATAGCTTTAATATTCCCTAGGGCTTTCATTCAGATGAAGGGGCAGTCTTAATTCATCAACAAAAGATGAAAGTAAGAGAGTCAATTCTTAAGATTCTTTGATCCAACGAGTGGAATACGGATAACTAATTTAATAAAGTACAGTTATGATTGGGCAATAGGGTAGATAAAATCAGACGTATAAGTATGGTCAAGGAAGATGATCCTAACTTATCTGGAACTGAGGTGTAGTTATGCTTGTAATCGTTCCTGAATTCAAACTCTAGTTTTTATGATTTTCACTCATATTATGGATCGCTAGACTACACATATTCCCTGTATTAAAATTTGATAATTCCCAAAATTCTCCTAATAAAAAGGAAGAAATATATTTCATTTTTACATGTTAACTTTTTTACTTTGTTTATATTTGTAATGGGGTCGATTATATTTAATTCCACGTTGCAAGGAGTCCCACATCTAGGGTTGGGGTGGGGGCGGAGGGAGGAAGTAAAACGCTCATAATAAAAAGACGATTTCATACCTAGGGAGACTTGAATTCAAAGCCTCTAATTAATTGGCTAACTCTATGCCAGCAGCCACGACAATATAGAGGATGCAAGCGTTATCCGGAATGATTGGACGTAAAGTGTATGTGGGTAGCTTTTTAAACTGTTTGCGTCAAATTTCAGGGCACAACCCTATATAGGTGGTGAAAATAAAAAAAATACATATTACTCCACCAGAAACCTATTATGACTTGTTAAATTAAAAGAAGGAAAATGACTCCTTCATCCTTACTAGAGATTTCAAATTCAAGTCCTCTTGAGTATCCAGTCGCCTTTTAATAGAAATTATTGTACTCTCAATGTAAAATTTATTTTTAAATATAAATATAACTTTTATCAAATTTCAATAATAATATCGGTTATCGGGTAAAAAAAAAATTAAAGTAAAATGATCTCCATAGCATCCATGAAGATAGCAACAACTAATTAATTATTGAAGTACTGTATTTTAAAGTTACAAACAAATGGTGCCAATATATAGGGACAAGATTTTCAAAACAAAGGAAAAGAACATTATTATAAATGAAGCTATTGACATGACAAGACAACCCCATGCTTGTGGGTCATTCACCCACTCTCTTCACACATCGTAACTCTTCTTGTCTTGTCTCATCCTAATTTTTTTTATCAAAAAATTACATATTATATAAATAAAATAAAAATAATTTTAATTATATAAATAATTAAATCATCTTTATTTTATTAAAAAATTAATTATAGGCCACAAGATCATCAAACTACTATAATATTATAGGTTCCTTGACACTTATATCAACAACAATAATATAAATAACATATTTAAAAATTTAAATTAAACTATGACTTTTTAGTATTATTTGAATCCTCCTCTTATATGAATTTCTGACTCCGATTCTAACGGGCCCTCTTCTTCACACTCATCTCTGTAATTTGCCAGAGTTCTGCTATGCTTCTGCTAGAATACCTATGGTCTCTTTGACTATCACTTTATTGGCTTATTAATAATTTTTTCTAACACAACTCTAGTATAGCAAAGAGACTGGTCCTGCTTTTTGTTTCTGGTTTTTAAGGTTACCTTTCTTTAGATCTTTTATTGGCTCTTCTTCTTTATTACTTTTTATTTTATTTTATTTGACATTATTTAATTTGATACGTTATTTAAAAAGAAATTTTTTTAAAATTTATGATCTAAAATAATTTTTAAAGTAATCACTTTTGTCGAAGGATACACCCTTCATCAGAACATTATGTAAAATATAAAAGTTAAATGTTAGTTATTATGGTTATATATTTAATTTTGAACACATTTAACCCAATTAAAAAAGATAATTTGTACATCCTTCACCAAATTCTTGACTATGCTGCTGACTTAAATATATGATTATAAATCATTTTATTAAGAATAAAAAAAAAATTATCTGATTGATATTTTTTTGAACGAATTAAAAAAAAAGAATGTCACGTTAGTACTAATAAGGGGGGTGTGGGGTAAAAATGAGAGCTAGGCACACGAGTAGGTACAAATAAACAGTTGTGGTAGTACTTAGTTCACTACTTTTTACATCTATTTTATATGATGTATCAACATCATATGTGTGTATGAGCCTTGGTAGTTAATTCATTTTCGAAAAGTTACGTGATAAATATTTAGATTGTATTTATGGTATATAA
The DNA here is from genome assembly GCA_039654485.1 of Withania somnifera. Taxonomy (NCBI): domain Eukaryota; kingdom Viridiplantae; phylum Streptophyta; class Magnoliopsida; order Solanales; family Solanaceae; genus Withania; species Withania somnifera. Next base: position 11,567,151 of record JBDJHY010000002.1, read on the forward strand.
ATACATTTAAAAAAATTATGAAACCTAGTGCGTACTAATATAACTATTTCTCTCATTTTCAAATGGTATAGTATGTGGCGATACCAGTATTACCCCCTCCCGATAACAACTCTTCCACTTGATACATCAACTGTAGTTATGCTTCTTATAACATGGCTAATTTATTGAATGAATGTGTAGTCTCTCTATAAGAGTATATAACAATATCGTTTGTCTAAATATTTTTTAACTGAAGGCATATAACATAACATAAAATAGTTTCAAAGAAAACTTGTTCATTATAAATGTAAAATATTGCTAGTATTACCTAAGATGTTACAAAGAGATCTGACTTAAGTTGCTCGGACTCAAAAAAATGTTACCAGACCACGTGCACTTGTGGTTTACATTTTTGAAAAATTCGAGCAACATAGGATCTGACTATACATAACGTTTTTGTTGAGCTTATACCAGTTCAAAGATACTCTTACATGATGTGTTTATATGTATGTTCTTAATCATTTCGGCTACCAATGTTGGATTTTTTGTTCGCACACCCAACAATCTCCCCCCTCGAACTAAGTTCCACGTGGACTAATACCACGATCCATGGATCACCGAGATTCATTATGTGTCACCCACATCTTTTTGAGTATCTTTTATGCCAACCGAAGCCCACAACTAACTTCTTCTTGTATGTGCATATCCACGCTCGCAAAGAGTAAGCAAACCGAGTTCCGCACCCATCATTCCACCACATCACCATACTCATCCCGGCAAACCTGACTCTGATACCAATTGTTGGGCTCAAACCAACCCAAAGACACTCTTACATAGTGTGATATTGTTCGCTTTGGGCCAAGCTCGCACTATTTTTTTTCAAAAGACCTCACACCATTAAGAGATCTTACGTTCCCAATTTTTTCAGCTACCAATACTAGATTTTTTATTTGCACACCCCAACAATTTTTCTATTGCTTATGGAATAAGTTTATCAAAGAAAATATACCAGAGCCTATAATTTGATCTATAAAAGAACTTGACCCTAGCCATAGGATTGTAGCATTGAAAAAAAGTAAGAAGAGTAAAGCAAGTGCAAGAAGAGACTTAAAGAGTTAGGTAGAGATTCAGATCATATGGAAAGATTGATGAACAAGTTAAAAAGAGAGGCAAAAAGAATAAAGCTGAGAGCTAGCTAAGAGGAAAAGACATGACAGAAAGACACATTTTTTTTTTCATATTAATCAAGTTACGTGACTCTTGTTATATATTTTCATATGTTGCTACTCTTTAGATTACAAAATGGCTCAAATGGTCATTTTTGACCCAACCCAATGACTATTTAAATTTTATTTTTTTTAATTTCGTACCGATCCGAGTTGGATGGATCGGTTCATATTCACTGACTCGAATTGAATTAAACGGCCCAATTATTTTACCAATTCAGTTTGATTTTTCTTAAACTGGTTTGATTTAATATTATATTGAACCGATCCTTCTAAACAAACCAAATCGACGAACAGACTTATTCCAGAATGTACGTGTTGGGGGGGGGAGCAACAACGAACCAAAGCTTATGACATAACCAAAATAATAGTACTCCACTCTTTTTGAAATTGAAGAATTAATTATGAGATGATTTCTACTGATTTTTTATTTAAAGAAAAGAAATGAAATAATAAAAAAAGAGGGGGGGGGGGGTTAGCTAGGCTATTAATTAATTAAGTGAAGTGCCATAAATGGCACGTGTGGAAGTCAGTGCCACTGCACAACTTGCCAAAAGCCATCAAAGATAAAGTACAATATGCAGCAGACTGATGGAAAGATATATCATGGATAGTATATGATTATCATGTGGTTCAATTATGGGGACCATATTATTGCTAAAAATTTATTCACAATACTTATTCTCTAAAGAGTAAAATTAATGTAAAGATTATTCTTTATATTGTTTTTATTCGTTGTAATAGATAATTTATTTTAGTGTCAAGATTACGATATACTCTCACATTTTAAGGAAATTCACATGTAAATATTGTTTCGATTAAGTGATTTGATAAAGTAAAAAAAATATTATATTGATAATATATATATTTTGAACTCATTCAAATAAGTACATGTTGGCATCTACTTGATTTTAAATGATCTTAAATACTTTTTTTTCTCTTTAATTAAATTTTGAGGTTGATTTAAGTTTAACGTTTACACGTTTAACTTAATTTAACTTCTAAATATAAATCATTGTGATTTAATTTAGCCATTAAATGTCTTATATTCACTGCCTTGTAGGGTCAAAACTATGGATTGCGTATATTAAAGAAGAAAATTTTTCATATACATATTTCACAACCAAATTCATCGAATAATTTCCGTAAATAAGAGTACAATTTGAGTATATTTTATCTTCATTGATCTCTGCATGTGAGATCATTTCTTCTTGTTATTTAATGTATAATTAAATTATTTGATTTATATAAATAAAATACTACTTTATGTGAATAAATATTACTTCTTCTGGGGTTGTCTTGTCACATCACTCATCAGTATTTGAATCTTGAATGAGTAGACCATTTAGGTTTTGAGCTTTGCTCAAGATTTTTCCTTTATTATTATTTATTTATTTATTATGGTGCAACATTTACCAAATTTATGCACTCAAATTAGCTAGCTTTCTATCATCTTTGGTTTACATGGCGACTCCACTTAATCTCCTAATTTCTTAAAAATTTATCATTGTCGAAACTTTTTTGTCTATTGATTTTTTTAAAAAGTGTGCTACATCTTTTATTATTATTACTACTTTTTAAAAAATAAATCTTACTTCATTTCTGTTGATGCTTAAAGTTATTAATGTCCACAGAGAGTGGACTAAACATTAAAAATGGTGGGGCACTTTCCTTCACACGAGTCTTGGGGTCCAAATATTTTTTGAATAATTATAGCGTACGTTATTTTTTTTATACTTCCAACTAATTTTATAAAATATTTATTAATCTTTATCAGCAATGAAAAGAAAAAATATAAAAAATACTTGGACATCTTATACCCACAAACATCTATTAATTTCGACAAATACTTAATCATTTGACAAGATATTTATTTACTTCTCTTTTTTTTATTATTATTATTCTTTGTCCACATTAATTGGAGTTTTGAACTTAGAAAGAATTTTAGTGACAGAAAAAGACAAATGAAGAAAAGGAAAAAGAAAAACAAGATGCGTTAAATGGGGGAAGCTGCCTAGTGCATGTACGTAGACTCCTTTGCTTGCTTGTAAGTGGAGTACAATAATGAAATTGTGAAACAATTAAAATCCATCTTGAAAAAAAAATATTCTCAATATTCGATATTAGTATTTGAGCATAATTAATTTAAATTCACATCAGATAAGGTTTATAAAATATGCTTTGTAATAGATTTTTTTTAATATTCAAAGACTAAAATCAAAATATTTAATTAAAAATGAAATAGTCTTATGCATCCAACTACGATAGATTGATAGCAATTCACCTGAGTATAAATTTGCTCACTATAAAATATTTTAAATGATATATGTGATTATATATATAAATAATAGTTTCAAGTATCATTGTTGCTCATTTTTTTTTAAAAAAAATATATATTTTTTAGTTTTTGACTCAAAAAAAAAAAAATCAGATATGTTTGCGTGAATATGAATAGTCCCTCGATGATGGTTAGAATGACAACTTATCTCCTTATATGATTTTAACCAATCCTAATAAGTAAACTACTTTTTGAGCATGAGTTCGACTCAACATAAGCGTAATGGGTTGAATTAAAAATAATATTTTAAAAATATAAAAGATATAATTAGTTCTATGAAAATACAAGTAATTTCACAATATTTTAATTATCAAATTTAATTTTATAAATTTTTAGTTGAGATAACCTCATATTTTAGCATTTTAGCTATGTAGACTACAACATGACCAAAGTCTAGTCATAAATTTTTTAGATATTTGTCTTTTCAGATAACTAATGTCACAATTATCAAATTTCTCCTACCAATCAAGATCATGATGGCTTTCAATTCAAACACTATTAGAAAAAAATTTCCAAAAGTTTTCATCAGATCTTTCGATAATAATCATCTTCTAATAATATATTTTTTAAAAAAATAAGTTATTTTTTAAAATTCATCAATAATCAAAATAAGTAATTAATACATTTTTTATAATAATTTTTCACTATGGTAACTAAAATATCTGAAAAAACGAAATCGTAATAAAAACGTATGGCTCTATCTTAAAAGGTTTGAATTTTGACTTTAAAAAAAAAAAAAAAACTGTGGTAACTGTCCTCAATTGTACTCCATTTAATTGGTTGTCAAACCTAATATCTGCACAAATGGTTCTCCCAAATGTTTCAACTTTACATATTTATCTTTTTTTTATTACTGAATTATAAAATTCTATATTATCAAAAAACAATTAAAAAGTGCCAACTGAAAAATACTGTTTATTACTGTTGCTGAACTTAAATTCTGCCACAAAATCTACGGTTCATTAATATAGCTTTAAATAACGTAATAAATGTAATAGAGGCATACGAAAGATTTTTTGGATTTGTTCAGTTCAGTTCCATCCTATAAACTGTACAGTTCTCATACTTTAATTTGTCTGCAATGCCTTGTGCAGTAGTATTCATAGTAGCCTCCTTTAAGGTGTTTTTTTACCATAATAATAATAATAATTACATACATGTATTAGAGACAAAATATTAGACTTGCATTTAACGTTTGTTATAACTTTTAAAAAGTTTTAGATTGTGATTAAAAGTTCTCGATGAGCCGATGTTATATAGGAAATAATCAGGTGTCTACGTACCTCACAATAAATAGGAATAAGGTCTCTATACCTCACTTTTTTTAGACTTTATTTGTGGGATCATACTTATTAGTATGTTGTTGTTAGTCTAACGTTTTAACGTATAAACTTAATTTTCTCAAAATAATCTCTAGATCCTGGCATATCAGATATATTAGTTGCGAGAAAGAAAAGATGTTCATTTATACCTTTACAATTTTTTTTTTAATTCTTTTTTCGTAACTTTGACTTGCTCTTAGGCCGATGGATTTCTCTGTTCAATATTCATTACCCTCCCCCCATCCCTCCCTCACCTCCAAGGCTCCAACCCCAATTTTTTTTTAAACTCCAACAAATTTAATTAAAAATAGCTAGGGTTTTGGGTCATGCTACGATTGCACTCAAACAATTGGAAAATATTGTGGATTGATAATGATGATAGGGTTGCCTAAAACAGGATAAGTCAATGGGTACTGAGTGGGGTGGGAGCGGGCGTGGGGGTGGTGTGGGGGTTAGTGGGATTCTGCAATGAGGGGACTTTGATTTCACATATGGTTTATGCTCCCTTAAAAGAAAGCAAGATCAACAAGGGCCCTTAAATATTTTTTGGCCTACGGTGCGTCTTATTTGAAGGAAACACACTTTTTTGATCGTCGTGGTGTAATTGCCGGGCACTCTCCTTACAGTCAAGTGGCCCAAGGACACCTTATCCTTCACATTTCATATTTGACATATAGTGTACGCAATCCGCATCATTATCTTAGACGGTGGTGTATTCAAATTTTAGGAATTGTGGACGCTCAAAAGGTTTGAACAGATATATTGGTATTCAAACCTTTAAGATTCTGCCCGAAAACCAAAACATCAAGCTATCAGTTTTTTGGTATCAGCGGTGCTTTTTGCCATTTTATACTAACTTTTATATAATTATACATTTTTCACATCAAATTTAATGAATATCAAAGCACTCTAATTACAAACCTAAGTCCAACCCTGATCTTAGAAATGAGATAAGGAGGATACATCCTGACTTAAGATGATTAAACAGTAGAAACACACACAAAAACAAACATCAATACATGTATGAAATTATTAGCTAATTGAACTATATGTTTAAAATAATCAAGTTTTGTACTAAGAAAGTTTTTTAAATAGACAAAATATTCATCATATATCCAACTGTTACTTTAATAGTTTCTAATTATTATATTTTTGTGACAACCGCACTTTCCATGTTTTGCAGTTTGTCTCCCTTGCCCAAGACCCCTTTTCAAATTAAAACATATTTTATAGATAAAGCTAAAAGAATTAAACATAATTTAGTGAAAGTTAATCTTCTTGTCTTTCCCTATTTGGAGATTTAAACCTTTTCATTATCTAATGGTTTAATCCACTTGTGGAAAGGCTCTAAATTTAACAGTATTCTAATTAGTACTACTAATCATGATTTGAAGTCCTAATCCTGACTTTTCCAATGTGTACAAACTTAATTATATGACTTTTGGCATCCTAAAGGATTAAAATAATAACAACTAGGTTTTTTTAATACAATTAAAAATACATATTGTGCTACTCCCTTTGTTTAAAATTAGTTGTTTACACTTTGTTTTTTTAAAGTCAAACAACTTAATTTTGATTGTTAATTTTAGAATGCGATTTTCAAGTTTTTCAAAATAAAATTTGTATATTTAAAATTAAAGTTACGTAAAAAATACTATAAGTCTCAATAACTAAAAATTTAGAATATTCAAAATATATATAAAAAAATTATGATAAAAAATAAGTTTATTTGAATCTCAAAATAAAAAGTGTAACTACTAAAGTTGAACGGAGAAAGTAGAATGTAAATACTTTTTCCCCTTTTAGGAAATGCTAAGATGTTTACAGGGGAAAGATGAAACCAAGAATCGTAAGAATATAAAAGGAGCAGTCCGGCTTCCTTAAGTTTTAGCAATGTGCGGGGTTTGGGGACGACCCGACGATAAAAATCTATTACATAAAATCTTATTTTGCATTAATGTTAGATTTTACTTTCAATAATGGAACCCGTAACTTTCTGATTACATGACAATACGTTTACCAGTTACTCCGGCCAAGGCTTCCCTTCAAGAATCGAAGAATATATAAATGAACATTGTTGGCATAATTGCTTCTTTTTTTTTGTCACTTGAAAATACATAACCAATTAAAATGATTCTTGTCCCCAATTTGTAGCAACTTGGCTTACCAAATTGTAATAATTTATTTGTATTTTTAAGTATCATAATCTTGTAGTAAATATGATCAAGGCATAATTTTTTAATCGACAAATTAAAAAATAACCTTTTGAAGTAATTTTTTTTTTTTAGATTGCTAAGATGGGGTCGGGCTCGATTCAAAAGGAAGATGAAAAGAAGAACGTAATCTAATATCAATTGACTCTTATAACTAATATCAATCGATCAGACCTCGACAATGGCTCCTATAGCTAATGTTAATTGTCTGTCTTTACATTGAATAATATATCAAATCATATTGATAAACTTTGCATGTGAATTTAGTATACATAATGAAAAAAGAACAAATGACTTTCATTTTTGGTGGTTGAATTTGCCAAATTTTATCATACATTGAATAAATTGGGCATCTTTTGGATAAGAAAGGAACAAATCCACATGCTACTTGTGCTCATATAGCTAGTTAGGAATTTGATATGAATGGAAATGGTTTCTTTGACTCCCCAATGTTTATAATAACTCACATGTAACCCCTAAATTGAGTCATTTCCTATTTTCCAATTAACTTGGAATTGGGCCCATTCATGTGGTTTTGTCCCATAAGTTTTTACAACTTTTTAAAATAGTGTTGCTCTATCTCGTGGTGGTCTTTAACTTTTGGTTTGGTTTGGTTTGGTTGTTTATTTAATAAAAAGGTTAGGGGTTTAAAGGATCTATTTTTATAACTTAATTTACTTAGACATAAATTTAAACAACTTTTACTTTCACTCAACATAAGTTTTATGTATTAGTTTATGAACTAATTCACTTGTATAGTAAATCGACGAAATGTTTCGTGCAACTAAAAATATGCATAAATTTGGAAATTTCTGAATAAAGCAACCTTTTGAACCACTGTTGAACCATGGACAGGCAAGAGACAACCTAGCAAACTGAAACATTTTTATTATTATTGTTATTATCTGAAATAAATTCCACTTAACCCTCAAACTCTTTAGTTTGTAAAATAGTACTCCCTCCGTCCTAATTTATTTGACACATTTTCACTTAGCACGAAGTTTAATAAATATATGAAGACTTTTGAAACTTGTGGTCTAAATTCATTCTTAGAAATTTGGGTGGTTGTAAATTATTTCATAAAGGGTAAAAGAGAAATTTTAAAGTAAATTTTTTATTAAATATAGAAATGTGTCATTCTTTTTAGGACTAATTAAAAAAAAAAAGTGAGTCAAATAAATTGAGGCAGGAAGAGTAGTATATAACCTTTTTCCTATTTTGAAAGAAAAAATAGCTAAATTTTGGCAAAATTTTATTGAACAATAATTGCAAACAAATAAAAAATAATCTTCAATAAGCATGAAAGAGCGAATAAAATACTATGGTGATGATAATATTATAGAGAGTTCCACGCAAAATTTAAATCAATTACCGAATATTAAAAAGCATAACACCTCCTTTTAAACTAATTTGAGTCTTCTCAACAAGTTGTGATAGACAAGTATAGTGTTAATGATTTTTACCCACTAATTACTTATACATTTCTATGGAATTCTTATACTTTTTCCAATAACATTGGCCAACAACATGTGGAATTCAATGGTTAAGATAAAATGAATTTAACTTTTTTTTTTTTGATTGAATTGCTTAAAAGGAAAAATAATAACTAACTTGTTAGGTGTGCAGTCTTTTGAAGAAAGAAAAAGTAAATTTTATCAATAATTTCATGTTATATTAGAGTACCATTAAACTTGAGCTAATATATAACAATTGATATGATAAGATGAGTATAAGGATAATAAAGTAATGATGTAGGCTAAGTTTACTATCTCTATCGTGTCAAAAGATAGCTTGGAGACATACCTGTTATAAGAAATATAGTCAATTTGAACATAAGTGTCAATCATGTGAGTGATACATAGTGCATTAGACTCATAAATCCTCTTATAGGGTCACGTGAAATTTAGCCTAAGCATAAACATGTGGATCGTTGTGATTAGCTTCATGAAGCTTAGATTATTTGGGAGAAATTGTTTGGTGTGTTAATAAAAATTCAACATCAATATAGAAATGAAAAGGCAGAAAATTACATATATATAAGGTATAGTAATACTATTCAATGTTTTAATCGCACTGACAATATCATATTATGTACTCCATCAAGAAGTGTAACAACTTCTGTTATAGCTAATATTTTGTTATAAATGATTTTTTAGGTAGGGTTTCATTCCTACTAGATAATTATTAATTTTCGACACACGTTCTGTTAGAATTTGGCTCGTCACTAGGGGTGGCAACTGGGTCGGTTTACCCGGTAAAACCGGCCCAAAACGATCGGACCGGACCGGCCCAAGGACCGGTCCGGTCC
>JBDJHY010000002.1:11593148-11605489 GCA_039654485.1 Withania somnifera
CCTGTGAACACGGTAGGGTACGAGGTATTCTTGATGATGTTGCAGTTTTTGTATAGTGGACAAGTTTCAATTTTGCCACAAAAACATGAACCAAGGCCTAATTGTGGAGAAAGAAGCTGTTGGCATACACATTGCACTGCAGCCATTGATCTTGCACTTGATACACTCACAGCCGCTAGATCTTTTGGTGTTGAACAGCTTGCTTTGCTTGCTCAGGTTTAACTTTCTTTTTTTAACAACTTATTTTCTTTTCTTTTTTGTTTTGTTTTTGTTTATAATTAAGGATTTTTTTTTTATGTGAATCAAGGATTTTTGGCCTTCTTTTGTATTTTTTAGTGAAGTTTGTAAAATTGATCTTAGAGAAATATAGTGAAGGTTTAGATAATCCAAAAGTATGATTTTTTTTCATAAAATTATGCAGTATTTATAAGAGAACAAACAAGATCAAAGTAAGCTAATCAACCACTAGTTCTTAGGAGATCCTTGAATTAAGAAATTTCCTCTAAACTATTCCTATATCCTAATATCTTTCTCTAAAATATATGCTATCCATATTTACAGGATCAAATCTGTTCATTTGTGGAGCAGATTATGATCAAATCTGTCAGCTCATCTGATACTCCCCTCAAGTTGGCATGTAAATATCTAACATGCCTAATGTAATGACAGAGGATTCAAAAGTAGTTCTGGAAATACCTTATGTGAAAATATCTGCAACTTGTTTCGTTGTTGGCACAAAAGGGATGCACACTCTTCTATTTTCAATCTTCTCTTAATGAAGTGTTTGTCTACTTCGACATGCTTAGTTCTGTCATATTGAACTGGATTATAAGCAATGCCTATGGCTGCCTTGTTGTCGAATACAGCTTCATTGGCAAACTTATAGGTCTTCTTAGTTCTTTGAGAAATCTCTTGAGCCACAACATTTCACTCATTCTGTGTGCCATGAATCGATATTTAGCCTCGGCACTACTTCGAGCCACCACGTTTTGCTTCTTACTTCTCCATGTCACTAAATTTTCCCAAACAAATGTACAAGATCCAGATATGGACCTTCTATCAATATATGAACCACCCCAGTCTGCATCCATGTAAGCCTCAATACTTCTTTGCTCATTCTTTACGAAGAACACCCATTTTCCAGGAGAACCCTTTAGATACCTAAGGATTCGATACATAATTTCTTGGTGTTCTTCTCGTGGAGAATGCATGAACTGACTGACTAGGCTCACAGCAAAAGCGATATCAGGTCTAGTATGTAACAAGTAAATCAACTTGTCTACCAATCTCTGATATTAGCCCCTATCATACAATTTTCCTTCCTTTGCAAACTTTAGGTTTGGGTCTGTTGGAGTTTAAGTTGGTCTACAACCACTGATTTTTGTTTCTTTTAACAGATAAAGAACACACTTTCTTTGTGACACTATAATTCGTTTCTTCGATCATGCAGTCTCCATGTCGAGAAAATATTTCAGCCGGCTTAAGTCCTTTATCTCAAATTCGGTGGCAAAACGTTCCTTCGTATTTCTTATTTCAACCACATCATCTCCTGTGAGAATGATGTCATTGACATACACTATAAGAACTGCTATATTCCTTCTAGTGAATGTCGAGTAAATTTTGTGTGATTTACTTGCCCTTGCAAATACCTTTGCTTCTTTACAAATTGAGTAAACTTTTCAAACCAAGTTCTTGGAGACTGCTTTAGACCGTAAAGAGATTTTCTAAGCTTGCATATCTTTGACTTGTACTTCTCTTCAAAACCAGGTGGGGATCCATATAGACTTCTTCCTCTAGTTGCCTATTCAAGCAAGCATTCTTCACATCCAACTGTTCAAGAAACCAATCAAGATTTACAACAATTGTCAACAGGACTCTAATTGAGTTTAGCTTAGCTATTGGAGCAAATGTCTCGAGATAGTCAATGTCATATGTCAGCGTGAATACCTTAGCTGATAGGAGAGCCTTATACCACTCCAAGGATCCGTCTAATTTGAATTTGGTGGTGAACAACCATTTGCAGCCCACTGGTTTCTTTCCCTTTGGTAGTTCAACCAACTCCCATGCCGCATTTTTTTCAAGAGCTCGTAGTTCCTCTAAAATAGCCTCCTTCCATTCAGGAACTTGTAGAGCATCCTCCACATTTTTTGGAATCTCCACACTAGAAAGTTGTGAAGTAAAGGTAGAATAACTAGGAGACAACCTTTTATAGGAAATAAACATAGAAGTAGAATATTTGGGAGCATTTCGAACACCTTTGCATTTTGCAATAGGTAGGTCCAAATTTGAGAAGGAATTAGAAATAGAATTAGTTGGAAGAGTTCCTTGAATTCCAGTAAGGTCTTGAGGAACTGACTTTTGGTAGTGTTGAGAATCTTCGGTCTCTTTTCCTTGAGTTCAGTTCCTTCTCGAGTACACCTGTATTCTTTTTTCTATTCCCATTTTTATTTTTGTCATTTGGAAAAGGTTCAATATCAGAGTTTTTATCATTTAAATCACCTAGGTCCCTATCATCTCTTGAGTTGCGGTCCTTTTCATCTCTTGGATCACACTTACTCATATTTTCTCCTATATCCCTACCGTTAGTGTTTATTGTCATAGCTAGCTCCTCATTTGTTTGATGTCTAGTTTCCTTAATATCCCCAAAGATGAATCTTCTCCTGGATGATACTCCCTTTGAAGATGAATAGTAAATTAGAGTTAGGACTCAAACAAGCTTCGATCCATTGTGACAATTATCCTCCTAGCATGTGGATCATAACACTTATATCCCTTTTGATCTTAGAGAAATATAGTGAAGGTTTAGATACTGTAGAAGTATGATATTATTCATAGAATTATGTAGTATTTATAAGAGAACAAACAAGATCAAAGTAAGCTAATCAATCACTAGTTCTTAGGAGATCCTTGAATTAAGAGATTTCCTCTAAATTATTACTAGAATAAATCCTAATATCTTTCCCTAAAATATATGCTATCCATATTTATAGGATCAAATCAATCAGCTCATTTGTGGAGCATATTATGATCAAACCTTCCAGCTCATCGACATATAGTACTAGTAATGGTAGTACTTGTTTCTCTTTATTTCCTAGGTTTCATTAACAGAATCAGCAGATCCATATTTGTGGAATCTTGATCATAGATGTCTCATCCAAGAAGTGTTATTGTTTTCTTGATTTCATATAAGATTTTACACTTGTTTGGATTGTACTATTATATATCTTTGTGCTAGCTACTAACTCAAAGATTTCCAAAGTTGGTTCTTGATTACATCAGTGGTGATATCAAATCTTTTCCTAAATAGTTGTGTCTACTTTCTTCTTTTGGTTCCAATGGCAACACCGTAAAGTTGGAATTAATTACTATTTTATATATTTAATGTTGAATGAATACCTACCCAGCTACCCTACCTAATCACAGATTTTTCACACATTCAAATTTCCTTCCAATTTTGTTTTCTACTTTAGGTTACATAAGAAGTGGAGATTCATTTAACTGATTTCAACTTGCTTGAAACTGAGCCATAAGGGTTGTTATTGTTATTGACATGTATTTTATTTATAGAAGCAATTGGTAAGCATGGTGGAGAAAGCTTCAATTGAGGATGTGATGAGAGTTTTAATAGCTTCAAGAAAACAAGACATGCATCAACTTTGGACTACTTGTTCTCATTTGGTTGCAAAATCAGGACTCCCACCAGAAATCCTAGCCAAACATCTCCCTATTGATGTTGTAGCCAAAATTGAAGATCTCCGCCAAAAATCCTCGGTAGCACAAAAATCCTTAATCCCTCATCATCACTACCACCACCAGTACTACAACATTGAGCTGGAGGACCAGAAAATCCGACGAATGAGACGAGCGCTTGATTCGTCGGATGTTGAACTTGTCAGACTTATGGTAATGGGAGAAGGCCTAAATCTTGACGAATCACTTGCATTACATTATGCCGTTGAAAATTGTAGCCGCGAAGTTGTGAAGGCCTTACTTGAGCTAGGCGCGGCCGATGTTAATTATCAGGCCAGGCCGAGCGCTAAAAGCCCGCTACACTTAGCGGCCGAAATGGTCTCGCCTGATATGGTTGCGGTCCTACTAGACCACCATGCTGACCCGAACATCCAAACGATGGATGGAGTCACTCCACTCGATATTCTCCGAACCCTAACGTCCGATTTTTTGTTCAAAGGTGCTATACCAGGACTAACTCACATCGAGCCAAATAAGTTAAGACTATGTCTCGAGCTCGTTCAATCCGCGGCTCTAGTTATTTCCCGAGAGGAAGGGGAAGCGCATAACAACCGGTCTTCCGAGAACATGTATCCACATGTTCACGAAGATCATAGTTCGAGTACCAGCAGTGGAAACAACAACAATAATATGGGGAATTTGAACTTGGATACAAGGATGGTGTATTTAAATCTTGGTGCAAATGCAGCTCAGCAAATGGCATGCAAAATGAATAACAATGAAGGTGATCATGATTGTAGCAGTAGCCACAATAATCAGAATCCATCAACAATGTACCACCACCACCACCATCATCATGAGTATTAGTTAATTTATCAGCTCTTATGTTTCAAAAATAATACTTCTTTTTCGCCTCTACCTCTTTGTGATGATCACTTCTTTAGAGAGATAAATTGTCTATAATTTCATGGATTTGAGAAACACAAAAACAAAAAGGTTTGTTATCAAGAAATTAATTAATCATTTTGAGTTGCTTGTATGCTACTAGCATCTTGATCTTCTCTTTCACTTTCTTTTTCTTTCGAGTACTGGTACATATACTCGTACTTGTTCAACTGTGTGACTAGTATCACATCTGAAAGCTTAAGCTAATAGGAAAAATATGTTTTTATTTATTTAATTATGTCGTTAGCAAGTCTCCTAATGCTTGACTCTCTTTTAATTATAAGTCAGTCAATACGTGCAAATTCTTTCTGAAAATGGAGCGGTAAGACTTGAATCTTGTTAGCTTTGATATCATATTATAGTAGAAATCTTTATTATTTACTTAATTATATTTGTATGTATTGTTGGATTTTTGTGGGTGTTGTTTCTAGGGCTCTTATCGGTGGATTTGGAATTTATTCATCTATGATGGGACAAGAAAATGAAATTCTATAAGTTTTTTTTTTTTGATGGAGAGAAAGGACACAGGTCAATCTTTTCAACCCCTGGCCTGTCAACTCCTATAAGCTATACCTTCTTTTTTTCTTTTAAGGTTACAATAATATGGTTATATGATATGAATTTTATGTTTTAAGTTTATGTATATATATATTCAATATAAGAAATTATATTATTAGGTTATATTAATTGTTGTAGCATTTAAATGAGCTGAGGCAATCTGTCAAAAATAAATTTTTCTATTTAACTATTTCTGCATACATTTTATTTTCCTCGTATTTCACTACTGAATGTATGTGTTATTTATATAACTTAATGTCATAGACAATTTTGCAACCAATAATTTTTCCAACTTCTCTCTTCATTATTCTATTTATTTTATTGTGTGTAGTACACTTTATTTAATCACACATTAATTGTATTTTTTTAGAGTGGGATGTTTTTTAGTTTCTTGTGATGGTGGGGTTACATATGTTTCTTACCATTTTTGGCTCTTTTTATTCTAATGAGGGGAATGAGCTGGCTCTCTAAAGCATTTGCTAATGTATAAGAAACTTGATAGGCTATAATGTTATCTTTCTTTATAAGGAATGATTAGTTCCACAAATCTCACTGCACTGATCATAGTAAACTCCTTCTCGTTGTTGTAGTATTATATGTGAAGGATATGATTTAGGTTTAGAAAATGTGGTTGGTTGTCTTGCATGAATGGTGTATCTATTTTCTTGTTAAAATTGATCTAGACTTACCAATATATCTTCACTTTCTTGTCTCTTGTTCCCCTTTATTAGGCACCAAAAAGAAGTTGGACTAGATAGAATAATTAAATAGAAAATGAAAAAGGAAGCCTTTGAGGTAAAACCCTTGCAAATTAGAATAACTACATTAGGGTTTCACTTTCGAAGAAAGTCCTGGAATAATAATAAAGTTATTTTTTTGTAATTTATATATAGGTTACGAATTTTAGCTATGAAATTAGCCACGACTGCTTATGTGATATATACTTCTTTGGGATGATTCGTTCCTTCCTCAAACCTTGCATGAACAATACAAAATATTTTCTGCATCGAATTTGATTTCCATATAGCTTTCACAATCATGTGTAACAATGAAACAATGTAGAGTGCTAAACTATGAGTTATCACTATTTCTTATCACTATTTCTTTTATTAGGGGTTAAAAGAGTGATATGATCTTGACATAATTATATTGCTTTAACAGTAATGATCTTCATTTGAAACTTTGAGAATAATTATATGTAAAGCATATATACAATATATATATATATAGTTAATGTATAAATTTTGCGATGTTGTTTGATAGAATACAATATTTAATAAAGAATTTCCTGCAACATTTCTTTAAGCATGTCATTTAGCGTGATGAGAAGTTTAAAGTTAAATTGATTATCACATGTAACGTAGTTTAAACGAAAAAGAGAGCATTCACAAAGATATGTTTATTGAAACAAAATTTTAATGGTTGAACATAGTAGAAAAGTCTTCTTCTGTCTGTTCTTCTTCTACTACTGCTGCTGCTAGTGTTATCACTTATCACCATCTCTACACTTTTTGTTTAAAGTTAAAAGAAGATAAAAAAAGAAAAGAATAAAAAAGTGGAAGGTGCTAATTAGCCTGAAATTGGAGTCCTTTCTTTTGATGGAAAACAAATTAGAATACTTTTTGTGACATCTAATTTGAATCGATACGAAATTTAAAGAAAGAAAGAAATTTTCTTGAAATTTATATGTTTTATCTATAACATAACGTTTGTGTGACTATATAAACACTTATCGTTATATGACTAAAATGAAGAGCTTAAAGTTGATTTTTTTTTTTTAAATAGACTAATAAAGAAAATAAGTATAATTGTTTTAGAATTGTCCTTGTGGTTTTCTTTTTCCTTTCTCTTTTACGATATGTCCTCATAAATCATGACATAACTGGTGGGCTGATATGTATGAAATGACCAGACAATAACAAATAAAGTTTCTCCATCTATTATTGTTTCTTTTTCATCTATATTCCTTTAATCCATATTAAGGAAAATTAGTATACTGGTACGGTTCTTTTCTACTTTGTTTGTAAATATTTTACTTATATCGAGGATTTAGCGAATATGAATGTGAATATTTTACTTATATCAAAAATTTAGCGAACATGAATATTATTAATTATAAAGAATAGCTGTACATCTCTTACTATTCTCGCTCGGCCTTTCAATGGCAGAAACACAATCATCATAGAAACGAAGCTATCGAATAAATTATTAACTTTTAACACGCTTACATTGTGAATGATTATAACTTCTTTTATCAGCTTCTTGATTTTGTCAGTCAAACTGAACATCGAAATAAGTGTAAGTGTCAAACTTTTGTTGAATGATCCAATCCTCAGAGCTAAATAGTTCTGTCAATCTTTTAATGCTTTTAGAAATTCATTTCATCAAACTAATAATGCAATTTTTTTCTTTTTCATTATTAATCAAAAAGAATCTGTTGCATTGTCATTTATATTACCAGCTTTTTCACATACGTAAGTTTCAATTTACTGAGAAGCCAAAGCAACTTTTAAGTGAGTTGTCAATAATATGAGTGGTCAGAAAGCGTCCAGAGAGGAAGCAAAAGTGAAAAAATAGAATTATGTGATCATTTATCAAGAATGACTATGGTTATCAAACAACATAATGGAGAAAATAAGTTATGATACTTCGTTGACATTCAAATAGAAGCATTTGATGAAACGATATAACGGAGAAAATAAATTATGATACTTCCTTACCATTCAATAGAAGCATTTGGTGAATTATTAATTCAATCCATCTTATTTAACATAACTACCGATATTTTAGCCGCAACAAGAATCAATAAGAAAAAAATTGAGAGGTTGTTTCCGATAAGACCCTTGATTCAAGTAAAGCATATAAAATCAAAGTATGAAAACAAAATTTAGTAATGACAGAAATCATGCTGAAAATAATGCAGAAGAGTGTAGTATCAACAACAAATAATAAAACCTATAAATGTATAACAAGTGTTATCTCTCAACAATTCTTTGATCAGTACTTAACACTGGCCTCAAGCATATACACTGCATGATAAGCATTATTGCAACAATTCCTTCAACTTAACATTCTGAACAACAATATACAGGACAAAAATTTCCACTCAAAATATCTGCTTTGAAACAGCTGTAAAGATGAAGATCACTATCTTTAACTGAATTGATAAGCAGACTTAAACCAACCATGAATACTGGACAACCAGTTACACAGCCTCAGTGGAAGGGAAGAGCTTCTCAAGCATGTTACTGGACAGGATGTGATTTGGGTCCAGCTCACTTCGCGCTTGATTGTATGCATCCACAGGGAATTTCTTCTTTAGCCTTGCCTGCAGAGCCTCGAGCTCCTCCTTGTCCTTGGGAACCTGAAAGTCACATAAACATAAATGGTAACACAATTCCCTCCATAAAAAGTACCAATTGTCAACTAAGAATTTTATTCAGGTTACTCTTGGGCATTTAGAATGATAGCAAAGTAACAATCACCTAGGCTTATGCTAGATAATAGGGAACTATGACTAGATATTTAGAAGCATGCTTGTCGATGACGCTTCTAACAGGCAGTTCGATGAATTGAATCTCTAGAGTCTAGATTATAAAAAAGATAAAAGAAACTAAAGAGTGCAAGAGGATACTTCTATCTTCCCGTCAATTTCATAGTTCTTCAGAATTGCAAAAAACAGTGAAAGGAGCTATAGCTGCTAAGTAGTGGAAGAAGTAGGAGAAATCTAATCTCTTTTATCTTGCAGAGAGTTTGCTCATTAATAATAAAAAACCAATATTCTGATAATTTCTATTTTAGATACTCTCTTTCACCACCAATTTCAATGGATTTTGTAGCAGGATGGAGGCATTGCCCATTGAACTCTCTTCCCTTGGGGCTACTCGCTTCTATAATAAAGTAAAATAAACTAACAAAACGGAAAAGGGGAACTGATTGGTTACAATAGCTGTATGCTCCTATATTACTGGCATAAACAGATGGTGAGAAATAACTCATACCTCAATCTTTGCCCAATGTTCAAAAGCAGAATAATGATCCCACAACTGTGCTTGTGTCATATGCCTGTAGTGGAAGAACTCCTCTGTGATTTGCCTTCTCTGCCGAGCATCCATGGTTGGAAGATACATAATAATTCCAACCTGGCAAGATATTGGAGGGGATATAAGTAATAAAGCTATGCATCAAAATTATCAGGTATCACAGATTTGGGTGTAAACAGAAAGAGGACTTCACTTTTTGAATAGAAGCTTATCTGGTATTTAACCAAACTAAATTGGAAGTAAATAAATTAAAATTAAAACTAAGGCCAATGCAAAAGGGAATGAGGCCACCTGATGATTGTGTTTAGATTAACTTTATAAAACCCATCCACCTTTGTTTAAGATCTAATTTTTTCACCTGATATTGTCAGCATTGATTAGCTCATCTAATTATCACCGCCCATGGATTCAAAATCGTTTTTTCTATCTGAAGAAGATGCTGTTGGATCATGGACTTAAAGTAGTTCACAGCTTCATATAAACAAATATTTGCATGCATTATGTGTTGAGTTCCTGTTGTGAACCCCCAAAAAAGAATACCCTGACGACAATGGCGGAGTACATGACAGCCCAATCAAAAGCAAAGTAAAAGAAGACAATAGTGAGAATTTATCCAACTGCTAAAAAAAGGTCGGTCAGGGATTTTTTATTTACCCAAAGCAGAGATCCATCATGGTTTATATTTCATTTATGATTTCGTAGTTTCTTGAATTTGTGCAACAATATTTAGAGTGCGTAATTAGGCTCCGAATAAAGGACTTCTTTTCATATAAGGAAAGCATATATTCACAAGCTAAAAAAAGATTACCCATGAGAATATATCATCATCCGCTGAGCTATAAGCTGGACTCATTCGACTTTTGCTGCAAGCAGTCCATCTTTGTTCAATAGGTGCAGGGGCAGGTACACT
Organism: Withania somnifera; assembly: GCA_039654485.1. Lineage (NCBI taxonomy): Eukaryota > Viridiplantae > Streptophyta > Magnoliopsida > Solanales > Solanaceae > Withania > Withania somnifera. The sequence goes on from JBDJHY010000002.1 coordinate 11,603,295, forward strand.
TTCTTTCTCAATGAGCTGCATCACTTCCTCTATGTACTCCAGGTCTTTCATGCTAGGCTTTGACAGTGTTCCTGCAGGGAAACATGTCTCTGATACCCACTGGTGGCCACCACAGTCAAAGCCTAAAATTTCATCACTCCAGCCTACTCGGTATCCTTCCGATTTCCTCCAGTATTCTGCCTCAGCTTTGTTGACGCTAATTAAATGTTCCTTGTTGAGAGGATCCAACGCAAGTAGTTTATCTCTCAGTTCAGTGAATGATAGTTTATCTACCTCAGGTTCATCTGGAGAATCAGAAGCAGCAACTTGACCTCTGTAATAAGTGGTAAGAAATTTATTTAACAAGTAACTAAACATACTTTAAAATAGAAACATGGGATCTTCAGAATTTCTCCTAAAGTTTACAGCCACCATCTCTTTTTATCTGGCAAAACTAGACTAGGAGTTGAGTTTAGAACGTTTATTTATTTTGATTATACAAGTCATACCGGATAACTTGTACTGTTTTGCTTATCAAACAAAATTTTCAACTAATTTAGTGTCGTTTCCAGCATTAGTTGTATTTGTCTATTAATGATGAATAAGTATAATACAAGAAAACCATTTAGAGGCAGGGGTTGAAATGCTAGTCCTATAAGCAAAACCTTACAAGTGAGACTAAAAGGAAATAGCTAAATAAATTCAAATTCTTGCAATTTATGAATATTGTTCAGAACATATAATTACTGCAAGTGTCTTAATTTTTAAACTTACCTTAGTTAAATTGGTCCATCAAAGTATATCATTTCACCTATCCCCTAACAGGAAAATCCAACCAAAAAAGGGACTCCTTCTCGTTATACAAGAACAAGTGAAACTACACCTGGATGTTCGTCCAACAACAGAACGTCGTACAGAAATGCCAGGAAAAAGATGTTCTGAAATATGGTTTTACAGGCTAGTTCAATGCCACCATACCTGTACTTTAATGACTCCCTATAGAGATCTCGTACATGCTGCAAGGATTCTTCTGTAGTATATTTAGGTTTATGGTTTGGTGGATCTCTTAACTTAGATATAGGATTGCATGTAACAACCACAACTGCATCAGTATATGGAATGTGCAAGTATTTGACATGCTTGTTCTCAGATAGGAATTTCCTGAAACAATGACATGTTAGCAGCATTATTTCGCAAGTGTAGGACACTAAGTAAATGCATGTGCTTTACCATGCTATGCATGTGAAACATGCATCATCATTAACAAAGAACTGCTATAATAACATATTTATAGAGGTGCAACAAATCATCAGCATTAATATTTAGAAGGTGCAAGAAGCTTCAACTACACTCCAGGATAGGATATGAAGTACACTTGAAGTTGATAAAACCAAGAAGGCAAGATAAATTCCATTGGAGTAACCTCTGGTCAGCTTCCATTCAAGTCCAGGAAACACTAGACAAGATTTAATTGAGACACCCAGATTTTCCGTATACTGCAGTTTGGACGAGTATACTGGTTATCGGCAATAACTAGCAAGTTGCTTTACTTTTGCACAAGACATTTATAGCAGTAGTTATGTACTGGATTTTGTGTAGAACGAAATGCACCAGTCAGTGCACAATATAGATAAGTAAATTGTTCACTTATAAGGAACTACAACTCTTACTGTGTAATCTTGTTATTCCTTTCAGCAACTACCTACAACTTATAGTTATCTCTCTTTCACCAATTCTCTTCTCCATATTTTATTTCTTTCTCATTATTCATCTTTATTTGTCTTCATCTTCTCTCAAAAGTTCTAGCCACGAATACAGAAGATACTAATAAGATAGATTAGCATTATTACTATATTTTCTTCTTGTGGGTGCCAGCTTGCACGCACCTCAATAAATTTTTATAAGGTACATGGCTAGTTTTGGGTAAATCTATCTACTGAGTCCAAGACTAATGGAAGAAATCACCTAGTATGTTTTATTTTCCTGGGATTTGAACATGAGATTTAATGTCCCTGTGATGAATTAGCTGAATAATGAGGGAAAAAAAGAATGCAAGACTTTATGGTTCTCAACCCACCTCATTGACCACTAAGTCACACCCTTGGGTGCAAAGGAGATGTATGTTATTTTGCAACTTCTGGGTGCATATTAATATAATTCACTTAGTTCATCATCAAAGCCAAAAAAAAAAAAAAAAAAAAAAAAAAAAAAAAAAA
>JBDJHY010000002.1:11618793-11630025 GCA_039654485.1 Withania somnifera
GATTGACTAATTTAAGCATCGGAGAACTACCCCGGGGACCACCCTGGGCTCTGTTTTGCAGGATTCACTCCTAATTCACGATTACCCGACGGGACTTCTCCAGCTGCCTCATTGATAATCTTTTGGGAATCATCATAACTTTTTATAGCCTTAAATTAAAGATAATTAAAATGTATCAACATATCTTTTGCACCTCCATTATTCCAATTCTAAAGACAACATGAAATCACAGTATGCAAGAATACTACTCAAAAGAAGCAACAACAATCAAGGGAAAATTAATGTGCTATTTTTTGGGCGCATGATCCCATGTTTCCCCCCCTAAAATTAGATATTTTATTTACATATTTTCTAAAATTGATCTAATATTATCCGTCGGCGCTCATGATATAACAAAACCTTGATGGTGATTCTGGTTAAAAGCTTAGTTATTTACGAAAAGGAATAAAGATCAATTCCCACAACCATACTCTAAAAATCCTAGAATTACCTCTGACAACAACATACCTAGTGTAATCCTACAAAGTAGGGTTTGGGAAAGATACGGAGACCTTACAAGATAGGTTGTTCCGATAGAAGATTTGACTAAAATCCCTTTTCCCATAGTGAATGAGAGAAGACGGAAATACTTTGTGATCAAACACATGACAATCCAAAACCAAACATCCAATGACCTAGACAGCAAGGAAAGGGAAGGCAGGAGACCAGTATTACTTAACACTGGCATAAATATTTTGCCTGTGGTAACATGCCAATGGAGTTCAAATCATCAAAATAAGCAGATATATATTCCGCAAAACAATTAATATTTCTCATGGTTTCCTTATTCTTTCTCTTAACCTTCTCCGAAAAACGTTCTGTCGGGTCTAAATATTCTTCATCTTGCATCTTTTCCCAAATGTAATCAAAATGGTCATGAAATCCTTTCTGAAACCAGTCCTGAATTTCTGGAAACAATTCTTAAGAGTCATTGTGCCATAACTTCCTTAGCTTGGCACAATTATCAATCCTTCTCTCCTTGTTCCTCATCTTGTTTAAAAGATTGCCAATCCGCTTAAGGCCCAATGCTCAGGCTTCAAAATGCTAGCTGGTGAGCCTACCAGGAATTTTTGTACAGATTTTAGACAAGGCAGAACTTTGCCTTCAAGCAAGGAACTCGCAAATAGTGCAACCTGGCTGATATCATCTTCGATTGACAAACTACACAGAGGGAGCTTCCATAGATGAGGACCAAAAGTTGGACTCACCAATAGAGGACCTGGTCATTCAGTGAGTCATAATAAGGTTTTGGATCAGAGAGAGGCACAGAAAAACTGCATACCGATGAAGCATACTTAATGAGCCAATTCTCTTTCACGCTAGTCGCTCCTTGGATATATGGCCTTCTTGTATGTAGTAGCTCAGTGTAGACTAAATATCGTGGAGCAGATTTAGCAATAGATGACCTTCGATGGAGGAACACGATTTCTTTTACCAAGCAAGCATGATATCGAACTGCATGAACTTCTCTTTCAAATTCCGATAAGGATGAAACATCCTTTATGCGTTTTCGCAACCCTGAAAATAGAAATGATCAATTGTGGAAAATATAAAAATTTAACAAAAATATTTTCAATTATGACATAATTTGAACACAATTTTTTTATTCTATTTTAAAATTAACTTTGAAAATAAAAATGATATTAATAAAAAAGTATAAAAATTTAACAAAAATAAAAAATATTTTTAATGTTTTCACTGAATTCTAAATAATTAAATTATTTTAAATCAAAAAATAATTAAATTATTTTAAATCAAAAAATAATTTCAATAATTCAGTTATGGACGAAGGGAGAACTGTTCTTCACATTCCACTCAATTATATCTAAATCATTGTTCTCAGATTGCTATCGAAGATCATTTACTATTAGATATATTTTGTGTTACGCGATAAATGAAAAGTTTGACCATCAAAAAATATAACGAGACGGAAAGTATTTTTTTTAATTTTTAATCAGTTTTGAATTTGAACCTCGTGTGTGGAGTCGGCTTTTGATAAGTAGGTTTTATCTATAGTGGAACTTTCTAATGCAATAATTAGGCTACAAACAGGGATACCGGACGGCTTTGTCCCCACTATCTAGACTAGAGCTGAATAGGAAATAATTGAAAAAGATAGCAAGTTTGGCCAGTCTCATGTTCACCACAAGCATATCCTCTACCAGTACCAGTTTTTTGCTGTAAATTTTTATAACTAAAAAGATGGGATTCTTTTATGTAACCTTGCTGTCTTCATGGTGAGCACTTACTCAATAACTATTAGTGTCTATCAAGTTTTATACTTTCCTTATATGGCATTCTTAGCCCCTTTTCATTTACCAGATTATTAGATGAACTATATTGATTCTAGTTTGATATACATAGTTGAAAATTAGGGAACTTTCTTGATTCTTGTTTGTAATTCAAGAATCTTTTTTTTCTTTGATCCGCTTTTGTGCACTTTGCTAAATCCACAGGATATCTCGCACCATCGGCCACCAAAAGATATCAGGCTTTGAACCCCTATTTGGAAAGGTATGGATATATTGTTGAAAACCCCAAATAACCTTGAGTTTCTACAATCCCTTCATGGATTTGATGTTAAAGGTAGCACCTTTAGCTCTGTAAAGACTCAGAAGTTTGGTTTTTGTGAGAATTGGGGAAGAGGGGTTTGTTTTAAAGCTAAGAGTAGTACTCTTTTGGAGCTTGTACCTGAGACAAAGAAGGAAAATCTTGATTTTGAGCTTCCTATGTATGATCCTTCAAAAGGGGTTCTTGTAGATCTAGCTGTGGTCGGTGGTGGACCTGCTGGGCTTGCTGTTGCACAGCAGGTTTCGGAGGCTGGGCTATCAGTATGCTCAATTGATCCATCACCGAAATTGATATGGCCTAATAACTATGGTGTTTGGGTGGATGAATTTGAGGCCATGGATTTGTTGGACTGCCTTGATGCCACATGGTCAGGTGCTGTTGTTTATGTCGATGATGATAGGACTAAGGACCTTGATAGACCTTATGGAAGGGTTAATAGGAAACAGTTGAAGTCAAAAATGATGCAGAAATGCATACTAAATGGTGTTAAATTCCACCAAACAAAAGTTATTAAGGTAATTCACGAGGAAGCTAAATCTATGCTGATTTGCAGTGATGGTGTGACAATTCAGGCAAAAGTGGTTCTTGATGCAACTGGCTTCTCTAGATGTCTAGTTCAGTATGATAAGCCATATAATCCTGGGTATCAAGTAGCTTATGGCATATTGGCGGAAGTGGAGGAACATCCATTCGATACAAGTAAGATGCTTTTCATGGATTGGCGAGATTCGCATCTTAATAATAATATGGAGCTGAAGGAGAGAAATAGAAAAGTTCCAACTTTTTTATATGCCATGCCATTTTCGTCAAACAGAATTTTTCTTGAAGAAACATCCCTTGTAGCTCGTCCTGGTTTACGTATGGATGATATTCAAGAAAGAATGGTGGCTCGCTTAAGTCACTTGGGTATACAAGTAAAGAGCATTGAAGAGGATGAACGTTGTGTAATTCCGATGGGAGGCCCCCTTCCTGTAATACCTCAAAGAGTTGTTGGAATTGGTGGTACAGCTGGTATGGTTCATCCTTCAACGGGTTATATGGTAGCAAGGACCCTAGCTGCAGCTCCTATAGTTGCTAATGCAATAATTCAGTACCTTGGTTCTGATAAGGACCATCTAGGTGATGAGTTATCGACATCTGTTTGGAAAGATTTGTGGCCCATAGAAAGGAGACGTCAAAGAGAATTCTTTTGCTTTGGTATGGATATTCTTCTGAAGCTTGATTTATCCGCTACAAGAAGGTTTTTCGATGCCTTTTTTGATCTAGAACCTCGTTATTGGCATGGCTTCTTGTCATCTCAGCTGTTTCTTCCTGAGCTTATGTTTTTCGGGCTGTCCCTTTTCTCTCGTGCTTCAAATACTTCTAGATTAGAGATAATGACAAAGGGAACTCTTCCTTTGGTAACTATGATTAACAACTTGTTACAGGATACTGAATGACTTGATCAGGGATGTTGTTCAATTGTACATCACATATGTTAATATACTGCTCACTGTTGTTTCAAATAATTACCATTGTAACTATTGTGTTTGCCATTTTACTTCTTATTTCCTTTTTCTTCCCCTTCCACCGAGCTTGTAGCGATTTCCCAAGGGAGAAACTACAAAAAGGCCTGCTGGTGAGAACACTGGTTTAGCTAGAGCAACAAATGAAAATTTAAGATTTGAACTTGATGGTTTTGACCATTAAAGTTCTTAGCAGTAAACTCACTTTTTGAAATTATAGATTCAGAATCTAATAACTGTGAATATTTTCTGTTTCCTTTCCATATATTGATCGCGTGTGAAAAAGATTCCGTTCAATTAAACCTGTAGCTAACACTAGATCCGCCATCGCCCACAAAGTAATCTCATTTCTTTCTTCTCTAAGACAAACTGTCAAGCCATACTTGAAAAATCTGGATAACTTCTTGAAAGAAGAATTGATTGATTGAGAATCCAAATGGGGGATCTGATTCTCAAGCAAACACACATCACTAAAGTGTTGTTGCCTAAACCAACCTAGCGAGATGCTCTATTCTTGTGCTTTTTCCTGCTTGTGTTTCTCTGTGTTTAATTGATAACAAAGCTAACATATACAAACATATTCCTGTTCTATAAAGATGAGAAAGACGTTTAGATCAGCTTGAGCAAACCTCAATTAGACGTCTGTTTTGAAGAACTTTTAGTTACTAGCAAGACACCATCTTACCAAGAATGTCATCATCAAATGCATCTATTAGATAGACATGTATATACAACTTAAAAAAAATACGAATGGTAAACATAATATCGCGAAGATATACAAGCTGAGTTGTGATAATGAACTGGATACCCTTCTCAAAATCTTTAGTGCTGAGTGGTGGTAAGTATAAATGGAGCCCCTCACACCCCCACACCCAAGCATTACAATCCAAGAATCCACATGAAATTTGTTGCCATTAGTGTTGAGGAACAATTATTGCCATGTAGTAACTTTCATCATAGTTCTTGCCCCTCATACAATGAGCAGAAAACAGCATATCACAGAAAAAGTAGTAGTAGCAGCAGCAGTTTAACAGTGGCAATGATACAATTACCTCTAACCTTAGATCATTGACCTACACACTTGATGTAATATTCCAACTGAGCTATGACAATTATCAAGAATTGACCAAACAATTTTGTATGTCTTCCACAAAATTTATTTTCTATATTTCCAGCAAAAAGTAAGTTTCATTTCCAACTTATCTACACTGCCTCTTAGCTAAATGTGGTGCAGATACCAATTTCTTCAACAAACTTCTCAACCTTTTGGCACCGGTTCCAGGCCTTAGAATGCCATATTTCTCACCCTGTAGATTCTAACAACCTCGTTCATCGTCATTGGAGCACCATCCTCCGGCTGAGAAATACTGTCCATTTCGTCTTTTGAGAAGATCGCGGTCAATTTTGTTTAGGACAGGGTTGTTGTTCTTGAACTTCCGGGCAAATGGTCTGTTGCTTAAGACCATTCTTCTGTAATCCTTTGGACCAAGGGATCTTGGGTGATGTTTCGGGGGAACGTCCCATGTAATGTAGTGAAGATCATGGTTCACAGTGTTGTTATTGTATTCCTCAGAGTTGCATATGACTGTTTGGAAATAACCCTCTGGAGATGACACAAAATTTGTGTAGTAGAGAAGTAGAGTTCATGGAAGATTTTCCCAGCCTATTATGCAGTATTCAGCAAAGGATCTTGACAATACTGTCCAAGCTGAACCTGTAAATACATCTTGTGTTAATAGTTGTTAACAAATTTCAACGACATATCCAGTGCAATCAGACAAGTGAAGTCTGGGGTAGTCAGGAGAGGGTAGCTTGTATGCAGCCTTACCCCTACTCTTGAGAGAAAAAGGTAGAAAAGTTGTTTCCGGTAGATCCTTGGCTCAAGTAAAACAAATTAAAATCAACTATGTAAAGCAAATATAATAATAAAGAAGCCCTACTGAAAGCAATGGAAGAGAACGTAAAAATAATTGTTAACAAACTTATCTGACGAAAATAAACACAAAAAAATTGGAAAATAGAGAATAACAAAGGTCCAGGCACAATTCATCAAGAACCTAATGAGGAAATGTGAGGTGAGAATTAGAGTTTAAATTCTATAGCTGACAACGAAAAGAACTTTTACACTAACAAATCGCTAAAAAAGATAATTATACGTAAATGCCATCAGAAAATGTGATTGGTAATCTTGAAAAGGTAAGTTATTGCTATAACCAAGTTCAAATTCACTGAGAACTGAGAATGTAAAAGTTCTTTTATACCGTCATTATATATGAGTTAAACCCTTTGATTCTACCTCACTCATATCTCCTCTCAAGACTCAAGAGAATGAAAAAATCAAAAGAGGTAGCTGAGATAGAGAAGATCATGGAAAATGAATCGGAATTTTTCAAATCTTGAATTATCCATCATAAAGAAAAAGAAAGAATGTCAAATTTTGAGTCTTAGATATACATAGGATTATATCAAGGTAGGGGTAACGTCTATTCACACACCACCTTTCTTACACCTCATTGGTGGAATTACGTAGTACTATTATACACACAAATTCAGAAGACAGCACAATCAAGGTGCCATCAAATCAAAGTAGAAATTGTCACTTGAACTAAATGTCTCTTATATCAACTGCAAAGCATGTGTTAATGACATCAACATGTGCAGTTTCTTGATAATGTAGCTCAAACTATTTTTCATAATATTTTAATACATTTATCCTTTTGTGTTGCTAATTAGCTTTTTCATAATGGTATTCATTTTCTATGTGGCACAGATTCTTTTAATAAAATAGATGTATGTCGAATCCTTCAAAAATTTTACAATTTTAGAGCATTCGCTATAGGTACGTGTGACAACAATATTTGAGGGTCTGAGCAACATAACTTAATTTTATGATTTATGATTATCTTTAGTATCACAACACATTTTTGGAGGACTTGACACGAGTAGATGCAATATACATTTGGAAGGACCCAAAACATATGCATTTTTTTAAGGACTCAACACATATGGGTGCAATAATATTTTTTTAAAAGATCCGATCAATACAACATGTTTTTTTCTGGTAAAAGTCTTAATCAAGCTTAGAGAAAAAGTTGCTACTCATCTAGGTGATACATAAAAGTTTGTACTTAAGTCACTCTTTTTGTGGTCTCTTGCTATCTTCAAGAGTCACATCTCACATGTAAGTTCTTTCACTTTTTCATTCTTAACATTATAAAGTAAATGAAAAAAATATTAAAAGAAGATAAGGTAAAATAATAATTATACATAACCTATATAAAGCTTGAAAGCAGGTGGTAGACTTCTTTGCTTGATAACCCACCAAATCTCTGGTTTGTTTAGAGTATGAAGACCAGGATCTATTATATTTGGCTTTCCTCTCTTATTCCTAAATAATAAATTAAGGAAAAAAATTTAATTGATAAGTACTATGCAATTTCATAAATAAACAAACTTAAAATGAATTAACCATCAAACATACACTTAAAGCTATTATTTTTTTTCGAGTTTCACACTACAACTATCACTTGTTCCCTTTATTTATGTATTAAACAAAACTTAAAGCTTCCACTATCAGTTGTTCGTTGTTTCTACTTGAACTGTCACGATCTATTCAAATAGGTGCTTTTTAATATATAGATCGTGATAATTCAGATAGGAAATTGAAATAGTCTTAATACTGTGATAGTTCAAATATAAAAAAAAAACAATTAACAATCGAACTATATTTTCTAAATTTACTAGATAACAATTGAAATAGTCTTGATACCGTGATAATAGTTCAGGTAGGTTCTTAATTTGCTAGAAATGAAGGACAAAATAATGGGTGCCTCTAATATTGGGAAATATGAGTGGGAGTGGGGGTAAGGGTGGCCGTGGAGGGAGGCTGAGGTGGTAGAATCTAATTGCTTTAGTACTTAATGGTCTAAACATAAATGTTATTTGCTCCCTTCCAAAATATATGTAACAATTCATTTATTTAGAGTTAATTTGAATAATTTTTAAAGTTATAGTAGGTTAGATTATTTTATTATTTTAAAATTTAAATTTAAATAATTAAAAATTATATAAAAAATATTATAAATTATATTTTTTTAATATTAATATGACAAAAAATTATATTTTAAAATATTAATCAAAGTTTTTATCGTTCAACTTTTAAAAAGAATTGTAACAAGTAAAAAGAAACGAAGGGAGTATTTTTTGGTGAGTTTCACACTTCAATTATTGTTGATTTTTTTATTTAAATTATAATAACAACAATAATAACATATTCAATGTACTTTCACAACTGAGATCTAAAATGATTAATGATAGAATGCAAGCCGTCAGCATCATTATCACATAAGTGAGATAGACTATTTAAACTGTCTTCATTAACATATTAAAATACACTTCGACACTGATTAGTTTAGCTTCAACTATCAATTTTTACCTTTTCATAAATAAGAAGTATTATCATTTACTTAATTCGGTGTGTTTTAATATATAGATGTGAGTTTCACAAGGTAAATACATACATGATTATAGTTTAGGTAGAAAAACAACTGATAATTGTGATGTGAAGCTCGCGAATTAATAATAATTTAAATATATTTTGCTATTATTAATTGTTTTCTCTTAAATCTAAAATCTATATATATATTTAATGGCAGTCGATGACAATGATGAAAATAAAACTGTACTAACTCAATAAACTTGATAATTTTGATTTAAAATTAAATAAATTCACTAAAATATCTAAAAATCAAATTAATAATTCACTTGTTAGCACTTAAATTTTGAATTGGGATTAAAAAAAAAAACAAGAGAGAGAGAATGGTAGCAAAGGGTAAGGAAGAGTGTAGATGAGAAGATGTTTGGTTGGTTTGTTCCTTTTTTGGAAGTGAAGTGCGGAGAAAATGAATGTGAAGAGAACTCCACTTTTCACTTTTTTCCCCAATGGGGTTTGGTATTAAGTCACTTTTTTTGTAATGAGCTTTATGGGTCAGATTTGAATTATAGCTGAGATAAAAAAAATATTAGTTGATTTTTTTTATTTTAATTTTGATGATTAAAATTAATTAATCTATATTATTAATAAAAAAATAATAAATACATAGTAAATTTAATTAAGATAGGCAAAAACACCATCATCAAAGCAACCATCAAGCCACAAATTAATGTTATTGTCATTACCTATCCTACTTCCTAGTGGAGGCAGTCTCTACCGATTACGCCTACCATCACTATAAAAGGATCCTAAATACTAGTACTCTACTATATTATTAATCCTAGTTTATGTAATATATTGTTTTTTTTTTATTTTAGAAAATATATAATGAGATAACTTATAACGATATAAATACTTATGACTTAGTTATAAGTTATAAATTTTTTAAAAAAAAAACTATTTTTGTTTAATTAAATACTGTCACATAAATTAACCAATCAAATTAGCATTTAATCACTTCATCACTACTATATCCTTTTGTAATAATACCTCCAATAATGAGTCATGAGTCCACTTCCATGCCTTAATACGACACCACAAATGAAAAATCCCAACTAATGAGTGGGTAAGTTTTTAAAAAAATTGACGTTCTTAAAAAGTTTAGGATAATTGTATTTTTCATCACTTGGTTATTAATTTCCTAATATTAATTATTATAAAATTTAATTAATTATCTTTAACTTTTAACTAATTAAAATATAATATTTGATTATTTTGCCTGTGATTTAACAAATTTACGAAATTATAAATTATTTCGTCATTTAACTACTTGTGTATTATATCAAATTTTATTATTACTTCACATTTAATGTAATATTAGTTTCTGGACACATGCTGTTTGTCACATGTAAAGTTTTATAGATCGATTAGAATAATTAACTAAATGCAATCATTACAAATAGAGCTTTAAAATTATGACAAAAAAATACCAAAGGAGGGGCGTGTTTTAATGTGTAAAATTAATTCTTTTAAGCAATCAAAAGTAAATTTTGTACTTTGATTAGTAGGTAGCAAACTTTCAATCAAGTCACAAATGACTAATTTAAGCCCAAATAATGATATAAGAGCTTCACCAATTTAATTATAGAATGGAAAGGATAATATCGGTGAAGTTCTCATGAAAAAATAAATAAATTTATAATAGACAAAAATAAAAGAATATCAAAAGATTTAAACTAAATTATTTTTTTGGTAATAAGTTGATTTCATTTCTGAAGTACTAATGTATATCAGTACAAAGGTAGGAGACATCATGCCCCCCAACAAGAAACATTATACCGTAAAGTAATCCATCCTAACTACCTGAGACTTCATTTTGAAACTCTGTTGACAAGCCTTCACCGCCGCCGCCATGAACGACGACGGATTTTCAGCTGAGAAGTTGTTCAACCAAGGCTACTCTTATACTAACGATGACGTTATCTTCCTCCCTGGTTACATCAACTTCCCTACCGACGCCGTCAACCTCTCTACTCACCTCAGCCGCAACATACCTCTCTCTATCTCTTGCGTATCATCTCCGATGGACACCGTCACTGAAACCTCAATGGCCGTATCCATGGCAGCACTCGGCGGTATAGGTATAGTTCACTACAACAATACCGCTACTCAACAAGCTAACATAATCCTTTCCGCAAAGTCGCACATTATCCCGTTCTCATCACAATTGATCTTCGTTTCGCCTTCCGATACGATTAACTCTGTTGATGAGTTTGTTAACACTCCGGTTATTTTTGTGACCGAGAAAGGAAACGAGAGTTCCAAAGTGTTAGGAGTTGTGGACAAATCAACTTGGCAAAGTTTGGCTAGCAAAGAAGCTAGAGTTTCTGATTATATGAATGTTAATCCATGTACGCTTCCTTCAAGTTGTAGTTTTCAACATGTAGCTGGTTATATAGCAGTTAATAACCTCGACTTTGTACCAATAGTAAACGAAGAGAATGATGACTTGGAAGTGGTTATAGCTGATTTAGAGAGAATTAATTCGTTTCCTAAATTAGGTTTACCGTCTTTAGGGAAAGACGGGAAGTTTTTAGTAGGGGCAGCAGTTGGGACGAGGGAATCGGATAAGGAAAGGTTGGAGCATTTAGTGAAAGCGGGGATTAATGTTTTGGTGATTGATAG
>JBDJHY010000002.1:11703583-11714340 GCA_039654485.1 Withania somnifera
ATCTCTAGCCATGTTCGCGTTAAACCAATTACCAGTACTCAGATCTCTCGAAAGTTTACTCCAGAATAAATCTCCATATGCTGTGTAAAATGCACTTGGATCCTCATTCTTGAACCAATCACCTAAACAATTCCATGCTTTGTAGAAAAATGTGTCTTGATCTTCCATCGAGTTCCAGGGCCCATCCTTCACTAAATATCGATCAGTTGGTGGAAGTGAATAATACCCTCTATCATCATCACCATCGTCAACATCGCTGTATTCATATTTTTGTAGAATCAACAAGCCATAACGAATTAATATTCGCGTGAGGCGGTGAAAATATGGAATTTTTGAAGGGCTAATAGGGAGAAGGGCTATGAGTTTTGATAGTGTCATTGGCTTGCCATGTTTAGTGATGGCATTAGGTATGCCTAATTGAACTGCGCATATTAGTATTACATGTTCTATGAAGAAATAGAGTTGGTTCCATGATTGTGTTTCAGCTTGAAGAAGCTCACTGGGATTAAGGTTCTGATCATTATGGTCAGCCATGTAGAGCTTCAATTACCTATTGGAAGAAGCTGTGATTTTTTTCCCTCAAAGTCTGACCACGTCTTATGATGAAAGGAGAAGAAAGGACGAATCACGTGATCGTGATCAGAAGATTGGGATAATGATTGACAAGCACAAAGAGTAGGCCTGGCTTGCTAGTACACGATCATTGGTTGTCTGGACTTTGCAGCTATGTAGTTCGAATTCCAAGAACTGATGCCGTCTGCACATTGGATTCTCCACTTAGTATTTACATTTTTTAAGGATCTGATTCAGGTGCAGGATATTTAGTGGACAAATATGCGTTAGTTTGGGGCAGAAGATGCTGTTGCACCTCCCTTTTGTTTATTTGTATTTAGAACCATTGGTGAATTTGTTTATTATTATCCATGCAGTGGATCACCGCAAAGTGGCTTTGGCATTTGGTTCTCCAACATTTTTTTTTCACAATATGCTAGCCGTCCGCCAGCAGCAAGATTCATATATCGGAAGCAGTCTCTTGAGTTTTTCTTATCCTAATATGCTAAGCATGCACAGTTTGACCCCTTCACGACTTTGTTGTTAATGTAAATTTGAACTAAATATTATTCCTAATATGAATAGTTAATAGACGGCAAGTAATTGTATTTGAAGAGGGTGGTTTATAAGTGATAACTCAATTGAAGACCTGATCAAGGGATTTTCCCTTTTTGCTTTTGATGTATAATTTCTCTTTATTCGGGTATGCAGATACTAAGAGTCCTCTCACTACCAATCAGCTGGGTCTTGCCGGTATCAACAACGAGGAAGAAAGAACCAGAAACCAGACAACGTGACAAAGTATTTGTACGGTTAGTATTGTTTAGCTGTGTTTCTCACACATAGTTATTAACAAATATCAACGTAAAGTGATGCTTTATCCAAACGAGCAATTAATCACAAGAATTTCAGCCATTTGGTCTGTCATTATTCTATAGAACATTCACTGGCTCCCTTAAACGAGACGAAAAGAAGAAAAACAAAGGGAAATGGGAAAAAAACTAACAAATTTCATTGGTTCGTCTTCTTTTTGTCAATAGAAACTCGGATTCTGGTGTCAATAACCTCAGATGGTTGTTTTGGTGAAGCATATGGTAGAGCAGTGGAAAGATCATTTTCTTCGGACCAACGATGCTACAACCCCACCAGCAATGAGTCCTATAGTAGTCACAGTAATTCCTATACCGATGACACCATCTGCATTGCATAGACACAAATGAATGCACTTTCGTATGTTGGTATACAAAATCCAGCAAACAGGAAAGGAGTCTCGGGTCATTACCCTTAGTAATTCTATCTTCAATAGCTTCCTTAAGCGCTAAAGCCTGTCTCCAATCAGGTGCAATCTAGAGGGAAGAAACAACTTTGAGGAATCACAGAGATAAGAAACAGAACTAAAAAAGGGTGGTCAAATTCTGATTGTATCCAAACGAATGATAAATAACAGGTTGATTCTGGGGAATAGCTATGATAAGCGATTTGACAGCAAATGACTAATAACAGTATACAGATTAGAACCAAACCTTCAGACATTGACCATAGCTATATGAGTAGTGAATTGACAGCAAAAGACTAATAACAGTATACAGATTAGAACCAAACCTCCAGACATTGATGCATAACTATATGAGTTGCGAATTGACAGTAAATGACTAATAACAGCATACAGATTAGGACCAAACCTCCAGACATTGACCTGTCAGCTCTCTGCTCCTTGAATATTCTCCAGTTCTGTAATATCCAACAGCTAAAAGATAAAGCTTTTCTCGCTGGTGAAATGGACTACTTGAGGCAAATGAAGCTGGAAAAGAGGAAAAACAAAAGAGAAGTGAAAAAGACTATGATTTAAATAAACTGAACCCTTAAGTAAGTTGTTCATTAGACACATAAACATTCAATAAAACAACCAAACATAAAGAAAAAAGCAACAACCTACCCAGTGTAATCCTACAAATGGGCTTTGGGAAGGATAGTGCGTATGGAGATCTTACTCAAACCTTGGGAGGTAGAGATGTTGTTGCCGATAGACTCTCCGCTCAAGTAAAAGCATAATAAAGAAATTGAAAACAAAACCAAATGGGAGTAACATGGTTGTTGTAATAGGTTACATGTTCTTGACTGTATGAACTTTACTGCCAAAAACTATTTATTTGGAAAGGTGTAATATAATTACTACAAAACAACAAATCCTAATACACTACGAGAGACAATATAACTATAGAAGACTGTCTCAACAATGTTCTTCTCAAGTATAGGAAACAACAAAATGATTCCATGATTGGAAGATGAGACATTATTCAAGCTCCCCAAAGGTGTTTCTCTTCAGGACTTCAAAGACAATGAAGAGTGTCGTGCTAGATAAATAACATCTGAACGTATTCATAATATTGCAAGTTTGCAACTAAAGGTGTTGGGAGAATGTAAAAGGAACTATAAGAAAAGAAAACTAAACAAGAATTCAAAAACTTTCTCAACCAACATCTTCCGCGCAAGCTAAATAACACAGAAAAAGTTGATGCCCCGAAGATTAAGTGGCTAAGATCATTATGCATATATGTCCATGAATATTGAGATCTACGAAACTATGAGTTAACTGAAGAAAAGAGATAGCTGGTGATAGCATCACAATTCACAAGCACTTCTAAACTAGATATTCTGAAATATGTTGAAGCACTAGAAAGTCTAAAGACAATTTGTAACTTAAATTAAGAAATAGATCTGACTAATTTTCACCCTCAAGCATAGTTATCCCTTGTTGCACATCTTTGGGTTGTTTTGAATGAACAAGAGCCCATGAAAATCTCATAATACTCTCGTTCTTTCCTTCATCAGAGGCACCTTTTGTAGCATCTGCTACTTCTATCTCACATCCCTATCGATATGAATAGACACAAGACTAATCACCAAGAGCAACGATGCAACATAGTACAGCTATCACACCATTTTTTGTTTCTTCATACAATAATTCAACTCTCAACAGAATTACCTGATACACTGACCAGTAATTAATAGGAAGAATCATAATTGTTCCATTTACAACATTGAGTTCAATTATTAGCGAAGTCTGGATAGAAGAACTATCCAAAGCCTCTTAACTTAGAATAATTTCAAGGTAAATCATACTGCCGAAGTTACCTCTGTACACCATACTTGTGGGTATAGAATTACATTTGGGCATCCCACCTTATTATCACTCTAGGATTCAAATTTACAACTAATCACCTACAGGGCTGTAAAACGTTATTGCACATAAAGATCTCACTAAAATTCACCTGTATAAGTGATTTCAAGTTCTGTACTCTTATATTTTATCTTGTGAGACAATAGATAGACCAATTAAGCTTTATATGTTCAGAGCTCCATAACAACTACCATATAAGTCCAGTAGTGCATGAATGCATGCTAATATAAGGAAAAGCACCAATTCATCTTTATAAGTAACAAACTGAAGTGGATAACAACATACTATCCCCAATGCAACAGCAAAAGATCACTGCCTTAAATTCACGAATGAGAACAGTGTTAACCTATAACATAATATTCTACTGTTAATAAAACGAACAGATCTTTTTTGTAGGTTAGTAGGTTAGCAGGATGTAGAGCATCGTCTAGCTAATTCTTCTACACTAGTAGTCATAGTATTACTCTTATAGTTTCTTGTCCTTCGATTTTTGTTACTATGTATTATTTCTTCATTCTTGTACTTTGATTATCGCATTATTTTATTGTGGTTACTGTTTAGCACACTTTGTTATGTTTGCACACTCAATACTTCATTTTCTGAATTGCTTTGTTTTGTTTTTCCTTGAGCCGAGGTTTATCAGGAACAACCTCTCTACTTATGAGCAAAAGGCAGGAGCGCAGTGGCGGAGCCAGGAATTTGGGGGTGTGCAAATTTTCTTTTAAGTTGTGTTACTGGTGCTCTAAATTAAATATATACTCATAATAGCTAACATTTAACCTCTATACTTTACATAATATTCTGACAAAGTCACGAAGGGTGTGCACCTGACCACCCTTCTTCAAAGGTGGCTCCACCACTGCAGGAGGGGTAAGATAAAGTCTGCGTGCACTCTACCTTCCCCATATCCCACTTTGCGGGACTACACCGGGTAGATTGTTGTTGTTGTCGTAATAAAAAGACCAGATCTTTCTTCAGAGTTACTGCAACCTAAAGTAACTTCTTTTTGTCTTGATAACCACAGTGTCAGGCAATTTGTCCACAGATGTAATCGACTAATTCTACAGGTATCGGATGTTGGATAACACCAGCACAGATAAGATAACGAATAACTCTATTAACTCAGGCTTGGACAAATTAATACTCTTCATTCTCAACAAAAAATTCTTTTAATTTTAGTAAAAAGCATAACTTTCTTCCTAGTTCCTTCACTAACAATTTTCTTACATAATAGTCAAATCATGCAAAAGACTAAACAACTGCCAACTAGAATGTTTGTGGCGAGAAATCTGAGCCAGAGAAATATTGCTCAAAATATCTCCAACAAAAACCATAATTACCAAGTTATCAACAAAATGATACTCTCTCTGTTCCTTTTTACTTGTCACGATTCGCTTCACTAGTAGCGGAGCCAAGAATTTGATGAGGGTGTGCAAATCTTTTTTCCAATTGTGTTAAGAGTGTGCGACATTAAATATATATTCGTAATAGCTAACATTTAATCTTTATTCACTATATAATTTTTCAGCAAAGGCGTGAGCTGAATCATCCTTTGCCAAAATTTCCCTTCACTTGCGTCAATTTTGGCTAATGTTGATAGCTAAATTAAATTAGATTAATTAAATATTTTAAATTTAAAAGTTTTATTTTGTGCGTATAATACTAAATATTGCAATTCTTTTCACGAAAAAAATCCATCCGGCAAGTTCATGCAATTTGACTCTGCAAATATACCTGATACGTTAAATTACTCAAACCCCATGATCCCAAAACATTAAAAACATCAAATATGAACGTAAAGATTAACGAAAATTAATAAGAGTGGGTCATGCTTACAACAATAATGTCAGGAGAGCACCAAGGAAGCTGGTCCCCTCCATTGATGAATGTAAAAATTGGCCCAAAGAATTGGTTGATTTTTGACTCCATTTTTTAGTCCATTAATTATTTTGCTCTAATAGTCATATTGGTGGAGCTCAAATTTTTTACAGGTGGAAGAAATGGAACTTATATTTGGCAAATAAATCGGGATTATAGTTCATTTTATTGGTTATAATTTTAGATTTTGTCACTTAGCTTATTTTTTTTTTGAAAAATATTTTAAAAACAATTAATTTTAGTTTTAAAATAATTTAAAAAATATATATTTAAAACTCGTTTTTAACCGCATCATTTGGTTCTGATTTGGATCCAATTCTTGATCCGACTCCGCTTTTTTATGCGTGATAATTGTGATATTGTTCTCTTGGAATATATTTTGAAGATCATCAGAGTTTCATTTCTAATTTTGTCTAGTCTATTTTTTGGATGGTTTATTATGATAAACTTGTTTCTTCATGTTTTATAAACATAGATTACGTTAATCGAACGATATTAAATTCATGTCTTCTTTATTTTCTCAATATATCATTACTGTTATTTTTTTTATATTGTCATCATATTATTTGTTTGGCTTAATTTCTTCACTACCCGGATTCCCAATCCTAAGTGTGGTTTGAGGAAGGTATATTTTTTTTTTAAAAAAAGTTAGATAAATTATTTTTAATAGTAAATGAATATCTGTAAAATTAAGAAATAGCAAGTGATATCAGTGTTAGAATGTGGAGATACTAGTGTGTTTCCATTTGATATGATAAATTATTTTCATTAATCTCACCTTGTTAAAGAAATCATCAGTTAGAGGGGATTTCAAATGTTTGAATTAAAGTAAAAGCTTTTGGCAGAAAGATCAACAAATTGCCCAAAAAAGAAAATAACTTTGGGGCTCTAGTAAAATGGCATGCCTTTTTATAGACAGGTCCCGATAAAAGGCTCAATTCTGATTAAAGTCCTTTTTCTTTCCTCCTTTTTTAATAAAGTGCCCTTTTGTTGAAGAATGTTCTTCATTGGAATTATTAGTCTAAAAAGTTTTCAAGTAAGTTTATATTGTCTTAGGTCATCTAATCATTTGCTAGATTGAATGCTCAAATTTTCTATTCATATGTATCAAAGTCAAATTTCAATACGGTCGTTTGCTTAACTATCTATCTTATTATGTTCTCTAGACAGTCAATCAATGACTCAATATGTAATTTTTAAAAATGTTAGAGGAATACATTTATCCTCTATCAACTATAAAAGATTTTTTTTTTTTTTCAAAAGGAATTTATAATATCGCGGGCCACTCCAACTCATAGCTTAAAGTTTTGGATTGAATACTCATTTTCTCTTTTTTCACAAACCTTACCCTCAATTATAATGGAATCTTAAGTACATTTTTTGGCATACAAGTTAGGTGTCTTAAATACTAGCCAAACAATCCACTTCTGGTACAATAATGAGGTTCTGGTCTTGTGGCCCAGAAATAATGATAAAATTTCCAATGTGTTGCCACCATCCCTATGATTTCTTTATGCACCTCTCCTTTTCATCTTTTCCTTCTTTGTCCAGAATGATGGTTACTGTTCAGTCTTCTCTCTTTACTCAATTTGAAAATACATAATTGGAAGGGGATGTTATATGTAAAAAATCTATAGGTTAAAATATATAGACAGTCCTCTAAATTTGACATCATTTTTACAAGATAAAGTGAAGTGCTTAATAAGTAGAATTCGAAGGTAAAATGTCTAAATGAAAAATCGTGCCAAGTTTAGGAAGTAACAACATAATCAGTGTAATTTCAAAAGTGGAATCTAAAGAGGGTTGGGTGTATGCAGCCTTACTCCAACCTTGTGAAGGTAGAGAAGTTTCCAATAGACCCTCGTCCTAAGTTTAGGGAGTGTCGATATATTTGATTTTATTTTAGCAAAGGTAAGGTTTGATTCCTATTCTCAAATGTTCATCTCTCTTATCTTTTCTATAACCGTGATGCCGGAACAGCTTGTTGTACTTTGACTAATTTCAAGGATACCTGCTACCTCTCACCGTCACAAGTACTAAGTACTAGCTAATTCTATCCATCAACGCATTTGACATATGAAAAGAAATTACTGGTGTTTTTACCACTCTTGGGACTTGAACATGGAATTTCATCTCTTCTTATGCTAACATTAAACATTCTATAAACTTCTCTGCCACGAAGAGCATAAGAAGTCAGTAAAGAATGTGAACCCTTCAACCACAACAGTGCCTTTATACTTGAACCAGGTTTACCATTGACTTCTGACCAACTTCAGGATTTTATATCAAAACACTAACATGCTGTTGTGTTTGAATATAACACATCATAAACTACCAGCTCACATACACCCCCACAGAAATATGGGAAAGCTTCAAAGCAACTCATTAAATGAATTCAGTTTCATAAAGGAGGCGCCGGGACTGATCTGCACGCACCTCGACTATTTCACCAGGCACGTGCTACAACACCCCCCTAGCATAAGTATCAAATAACTCTTCCCCGTAAGACTTGGGCAAATGGAAAGGATTCAGGCGAATACATAAACAGAACAAAGTTGCCTAGTTCTGAATATTATGGCACAAAATAGCTTACAGTCATCTTGTAAGAGGTAATGTATCATTAAAATCACAATAAGAGAACTTCCAATTCAGTCATCCGAGAAAAGCACATTACCTTATAATAGACTTTGTTAGTGCAGGTCTTTTAGACTTTACCACTACTCGAGGTTGCCATATGGTCTGACAGGTACAAGATAGAGCACGTGGAAAAGAGAATGATTAATAAATCTACTCAAAGCGGCCAAGCACTCTATCATAGAAAGACATCTACAGATATTATCAGTCATTCCAAACTGATGAAGTTGCAACATGTTAGTTAATGATAGACATCTATATAGAAATATTCCTCTCCGTTAAGGATAGTATATTGTCATTCAATTTCAGTCCAAGTCTGCCAGAACTAACTCAAGACCTAATCGAAAAAGTTGGTCATCTTCATAGTCTTAAGACTGTAAATTGGTGTTGGTACTTTCACTCCAACAAGCAGCTTATCATGTTCATACGTCATAAGCCATAAAATATTATATCAATCACGCAAAGAATAGCATTTAACTAAAGGCAGTAAATCCAGAAGGAATTCCGAACATGAATCCATGAGCTCAAAACAGTTGATACTAACTACACGCTGCAGAGAGAAACAAACTTGTTGAAATATTTGATCATATAGATTACCGAAGGTGAAAATCTCTTAAGAGTCCAATACTTCAACTCAAAATAGAGGAAACAACATTTCTAAATCACATATTTGTTCATAAATGGGCAGGCAAAGAACAACATAGTGCTGGTATTTTATTACTTTCGAGTTGTTCAAAAAGAAAATGAACACGAAATTTTCCAGGTCTAGAGAATATGGACACTTGAAATCGGTCTACAAGAGGACACTGCACATTTCAATATCAATATCAATATATAAGTAGTAACATCAATTCATTGACCTTGAATAAAATAGTGGAAGCATGTACATGACAAATGCGAATCAATATTCATGGGCAACAGCCATGGCACCGAATCAATCCATTTTCATTACAACTGGGGCACCTCCTCAGCTTCCCTACCTCCTCTTCAAATACTTTTCGACTTCCACTGCAATTTGGGCAGGGTACAAACCTTGCATCCCCACAGCTTTCACAAGCAAAATCAGAATGCTTGACTGCAAAGCCTTCTACAAGCTTAGCCAGCTCTCCAGCCTCATGAAGTTGCTTAATCTCTTCCGCACCACCAACATGCTTTCCTCCAATAAACACCTGAGGCAAGCTAACCATTTTTCCTTCCAAAACACTCTGCAACTCTTTTCTATATGATGAATCCATAGATACATCTCTTTCATCCACACAAACCCAGAAACCTCTAAAGATTGTTCGCACAGTGCAGCATTCTTCATAAGTCTTCCTGATTCCTCTTAAACTAGTAAAATACAGAACAATCTTATCCTCTGTACCTTTTAAATGGACATCAGTATCAGGTAACAATGAACTCAATAAACTTGAATTAGCCGACTCTAACTCTACCTTAGTAACAATTTCAGGCTGTATTTTATCCTCTGCAGTCTTTAAATTGAAACCATTACCAGGCAACAGGGAGCTCTTTACTTCACTTGACTCTAACTCTATCAAACCAACAATTCCAGGCTTTAGACAATCTTCTGACTCTTTGTACACAAATCTTTTGGAAGACAATGCTTGTCTATAGCTTGATGCTACACTAGGATCCATTTTAGCAAGCAATTGTTCCTCAGACAAATGCTTCCACAACGGCTTCGAATCCGAGTGCTCAACAAACTCATAAGATTTCTCCAACTCACAAGTATCTAGCTCACATTGGATATCACGACTCTTGGACTTCACCTTTCTAAGTGACTCAATCTTGGACTGTACCATATGGAAATCAAAGTCATCAAGTCCTTCCATGAGCTCCCAAGTATTGATTACTGAATCAGGAGATAAAGGGTCTTGTGAGTCAGTCCCATTTAAGGACTTTACCATCTGACTATTAGGGTTCTTGAAATCTCCACCATGGACATTAGGGTTAGGGTTTGGAATTAGGGGGTCAATTAACATAAGTGAACCATAAGTAGTGGAAGTAAGTGAAACCAAATGATTTGTATCTCCTTTACACATCGCAGGATGGTGAACTAAAGGAGTTGGAAGAGAAAGGGTTCTTGAAACTGGAGTTGAAGATGAATCTGAGTAAGAAAATGGAGATTGTGAATGTGAAGAAGATGAAGAATTCCATGGATTTTGTGGATTTGTTGTAACAAAGTCATAGGAACGAGAAGCTGAACAACCCATTAATGGATTTAGTCAATAAAAATTGAATCTTTTCAACTAAATCAAAGTAACACAGATATAAAATTAAAATCTTTGAACACAAAACAAAAACCCCACAACAAAAAAACAAAACTTTTTAGCACAAAACGATAAGTAAACAGAATAAAAATAAAATCTTTGAACACAAAACAAGAACCCCACAACAAAATGAAATCTTTTTAGCACAAAACAAGAACTAAACAGGAAAAAATTCAAATCTTTTTAGCACAAAAAAAGAACTTAGCAAAAAAATATGAAATCTTTAAGCACAAAAAAAGAAC
>JBDJHY010000002.1:11736944-11749081 GCA_039654485.1 Withania somnifera
TTAGAAGTTATCGAAACATGTCTATTGCACAAGAAGCTGAAATCGATGTTGTCAAAAGTTGTGGGGTACCACCAAAATAAATAATGGAGATAATGTCCAAACAAGCAGGTGGACGAGAAAATCTTGGATTCATTCGTGATAATTTAAAGAATTATTTACGATCCAAAAGGTCCATAGCAATGAAGCAGGGTGATACTGGTGGTGTTTTAGAATATTTGCAAAAAATGCAATTGGAGGACCCAAATTTTTACTATGCCATTCAAGTAGATGAAGATGACCTCATGACAAATATATTTTGGGCTGATGCAAAAATGAGAACAAATTTTGCTCATTTTGGCTATGTGGTATCTTTTGATACAACTTATAGAAAACACAGAGATGGTAGACCAATTGCATTATTTGTTGGTATGAATAATCACAAACAAACTTCGACTTTTGTAGCTGCATTATTGTATGATGAAACTGTAGAGACTTTTGAATGGTTGTTTGATACATTCACGAGGGCTATGATGGGTAAGAGGCCAACAATGATTTTAACTGATCAAGATGCAGTAATGCAGTATGGCATATTTACCAAAATGCAACTATTCATCTTTCTGATATTTTTGCGAAATGTGAAAATTTTACAGCTGATTTTAGTAAGTGTATATATGATTATGAAGAAGTTGGTGATTTTTTTTATGTGTGGTCTGAGATGTTAGAGAAATACAACTTGCAAGACAACAAGTGGCTACAAAGAATGTTTGTTTTGAAGGAAAAATGGGCATTGGTATATGGCAGAGACACTTTTTGTGCTGATATCACTACAACTCAGCGGAGTGAGACCACGAACAGTGTTTTAAAGAGGTATGCCAATTACAAAAATGATTTACTTGAGTTTTTTAATAACTTTTAGAGATTATTACATGAACATCGATATGAGGAGTATAGAGAAGATTTTAGATGTAATCAAAGCACTCCAGCTATGACATTTCCTGTGCAAATTTTGAAACATGCAGCTAGTGTCTACAGACATGAGGTTTTTGACATATTTAATCAGGAGCTATAGAAAGGAATTGACTGTAAAATAGAAAGTGAGAGTCAATTGGGAAACCAAAAGGTTTACAAGATTATACCTTGTCACCGACACATCGAACATACAGTGACTTATGATTTGTCCAATGACTTTATAAGGTGTAGCTGTAAAAAATTTGAGTTTGCTGGAATTTTGTGCTCCCATTCTTTAAAAGTTTTTACTACTCTGAATGTTATGAGGATTCACGATCAATATGTTTTAAAGAGTTGGACAAAGGTGGCAAAAAAAGGAATGTCAAGAGTTTGTAGTGAAGTTAGTAGAGTAGTTGATAAAAAAGAAAAGATGAGTGCACGTTACAAAGAGTTGTCTCATTTTTCCATGCAATTGGTGACAAAAGCAGCAGAAAGTAAAGAGGGATATGAATTTGCCAAGGACCATTTATGCCATATGGTAGAAGAAATTGATGTTTGTGCTGGAAAGGGAAAAAAAATTCAAGAAGCTACTCCTATAATGTCTGTGGACAAAGGTGCAAGTAAAAATATCATCTTCAATACAAATGAACTTGATAAAAGTAGAATAAAAGGGTAGAATAAAAGGGGTAAAATCAAAAGGAAGAGTTACATATAAAAGTAGTAAGAGACCAAAGAATGAATTGGAACAGGCTACATCTAAACGCAGGTGCAAGGCAAAAAAGAGGCCTTTAGAGGATAAAATGTAGGTTATAGTAATTTTTTCTAATGATTTGATAGTTACCTTTTCTTATTGTAGAATTTGAAATTCAGTTTAATATCTTTGGTTTGACAGAATTGTGAAGCTAAAAATTATGGATCTACTATGGTTACTTCATTAGCTCAAAATTCGTCCTTCCAACCCAAGCAGGTACGTTCATTTACATGTTAATTAGTATTCTTTTTACCATTTTTTTTATTATTATTGATGAAATATTTAACTATATAGGTTTCAGATCCAAATATACATCACTTTCCTGAAGTTATGTTTGTTGATCCGAGTAGAGAGAATTTACATGCACAGCACTTTTCACGCGTGATGTTGAGTTCTTTAAGCAAAGAGCAACAAGTGCAAGGAAAAGTATCAAATATCAGTCATGTATGAAAAGCATAATAAGTGAGTTGTATTCATTAATCAGCTAGTTAAGTTTATAATTTTTTTATGTGAAATTCTTATTGTATAAAATATTTAAATATTACAGGAACCATTGGTTCAAGGGGACAAAGGATTAGAGGTGACAAACTTTGACAAAGGTTTGGAGGGGACAAACTTCAATGAATATAATAAGAGTTGCCCATATAATTTTTTTATATAAGTAAGCAGCTTATGATGTTTCAATGGAAATTGTTATTAGATGAAAACTTTTCTATGTGGTTATGTTTTACGATGCATTAGCTTTGCAATTCAGAAAGTTAATGCCTCTGTCAATGGCACACCTTCTTAAGAAACTTGTTTATGCTTTTGGTTTTATGGAAGAATCTCGTTATAATTTTATTGGCTTCTAATACATTCATTTAGTGAGCAAAACTTATATCAACTCAGTACTTTCAACTCGTTTACTCTTAAAAAATAAAGCTATTTATTTACAAAATAAAAATACTATAATAATAAAGTTATTTCTTGAAGATACAGAGACAATGACAACTTCTTTACTTTGCAAGTGTTTTTCTAAAGCTAATTTCACATTCGTGAAATGGAGAACAACTCAAAATTAGTAAGAAATGAACATAGTTCACTCTTGCATAGGTACTATCATACTGATCAAATCTATTCTAAATAAAGAGAAATATCATATTTAAAGGTGCTAAATTGAGCGCTATATCGGACATGTCGCTGCAACAGGGAACACCCTTCGCTAAATTTCAATCAGGCATAAGCAAAACACATTCTTAACATTTTATAACAAGTGTATGCTTCAAAGTACAAAAAAATTTAGAAACCATTCGGTTCATTCCCAAACACACTACATAATTTTACATATTTGATGACATAGTTAAGGATATTTATTATGGACATGCCAGCACCAAGGTTCATTACTATTGATCAATGAGTCAGATCATGTAGCTTGTTGGTTTCTCTCAACCCGCATAAGGTTTCTCAGATCAATGACTTCCTTTGTTGCTTGTGGGTTTGCTGCAGAAACAACATCCCATCAAGAGTCAAGACCCATCAGTCGGGCAATGACACTTGGTTGTCTTTCCCTAGCTTCATTTTCTTTTCCCATTTTCTTCAGCTAGTAACTTCTTGGCATGTGAGTACCTTGTTTTATAGACTTCTGCAACTGAAAATGCCAAGTTTTTCCAGTTTAATACAAGCAGAATTAGAAAAGTCATAAACTCAAAGTTGATTGAACTAACTAGTGAACTGCTTAAATCATAAGACTAGTCTACGAAGTGAAGAAATGGTACAGGGGCAGAGTTTGCAGCTTACCACATTTTCTATAATGATTGCATTGCTGTAAGAAGGCGATTTCGGAACAGTTTTCTCTCCTCGCATCTGAATATTTTCTGGATAAATAAATTGAAACAATATAAATTTAGCATATATACAGAAAATTAACACATCAAGCCCCAAAAGGAATAGGTTTCACATCCGTTCTTTATTTCTTACTTTGCTGATTTTTTTTATTGTGCATCAGGTGCAAGTGCTTCCAAGAAAATATAATGAAAAATTTAGGAAAAAGAAAACATGGAGAAGCTAATAAAATAGAAATAGGTGAAAAATTTATCAGGGCAAAAGGCTCAACAACAATAACAAGTTCTTTTTCACTCATTACAATTTTCAACCCTATAAAATTTTGATAGAGATAAGAACAAAAATCTCAGCTATAAAATGCAAGTGACAAGGTATGCAAATGCCTCCAGTTGAGTACATCATAAGAAGAACCGTCTTTCAATAAACACCGCTAAATGAGGCAGTAGGAGTATCCTAAACAAGACTCATCTAAGATGTTTCAGCTAAAAGAGTAGCAATGGTTAAAATAATAAAAAGACAAAGGTGCATCAGATGAGACTTGATTTCTCTTAGAGAAAAATGATACAAAATGAGTGCTATGAAAACCAAGGATCTGGATGTTTCATCTAAAGACGAATCCAAATGAAAAAATTATTAACATTGTTATCTACAATGATAACTGACCTTCCAAAACTTGATGATTTAATAATTAGTGGAGTGAAGAAAATGGACACCATTTGCAGTTTGGCATCACCGAATCTTGTTGTCAAACTAAATAAAAATATATATATAAAAATACATTAAGCCAGGAAAAACATTGCAAACTCCCCTTCTCCAATTACTTAGAAAATCAGAACAAGGTGTCCAAAACGCAAGCTGCAAGTATAACATAAAAGTGGCCCAAATTGCAGAACCCTTAACTCATAAAATCGGTATCTTAGATTATAGATCTGCCTGACTGCAGAGGCTTTTCTCGCAGACCTTCTCTTTTTCTTTCAAAAAGACACCATCGCCAGAAATATCGTTTTAAGACAACAATTTTAAGGGCAAGACACACACTCTTTTAGACCTCGAAAAATTGTTGCCCAAACTTGACCATTGTTTCAACAATGTCGACATAACCAGGACTCGAAGATAAAGCATACCTCATGGTTCATGACTCTGAAGCCTTGACGGGGGTGAGGGGGGTGACCTTGGAACGACGCTGTAGTCGTCATCTTCCTCTTTGGTTTCTTTAGCATTGCCTGAACATACCTGCTACTCAGAGCAAAAAGAATCACTCTTCCGATCGATATATTAAAATAGTGGTAGTTTTGGAGTTCTTAGAATTTCAAAATTGATGTGAATTAGGGTTCTATAATGGAGAGAGGAAAGGAGCAAGATTTGTTATCTTTGTTTCTGAAAATTTAGTGGGGTCCATTGACTAACGGAGTGTAACTTAACAGATGTGTTTGGGAGGTGAATAGTTAGTGAGGAAGAGAAAAGTTAGTGGGACACTTGTCAGTTTATTATTAAATGGCACAACAAATGGTACAGGTAATCCGTAGCGCTTTTACAGTGTGTCCTGTCAGGCTGTCACGTATGTGTGACTGAAAATATCTATTCTGATTGATGGGATCTTTATTTTTTTTCCTTTCTTTTGTTTGGTTGACTCTTTGATTTTACACTATCAGATCCCATTACCTTATCATGCTTCAACATTTTTTTATTTCGTTTGACTGCAAAAACAAGATTTGCCAAATCTATTGTGATTGATGTGGTTTCTTATGTTTTGCTTCCTAGTTTGTATTTCTTGGCAGAGGTTGTAGTGAAGTACCATAGAGCTTGATATTGCATAATATTTGAAGTAGGGGCTTATTTATTTTTTGATTTATAACTGAGAAATCTCGAAGGGCTAACATGTGACCCATGTATGGTTCGCAACTTCTTCATCGATAAGTCCATTCTTACATCATATTTCATGCATATATTATGTTTTCAAAAAAGATCAAACATGTGAGATACGTTATACATCAAATTCATGCATCACATGTTAGGCTTTTGCTATACTAAATTAGTGGTAAATGTAGCTAACAAACAATGCATTCAATTGAACCAAAGTATTTAAGTACATAGTTACTTTAAGGCATATATTAACTGGAGCTAGCTAGACTGCTAGAGTACTTGTAATTTTTTAATTTTTTTTTTTTAGTGAATAAGTGTGTATATTTATATTTTATAATATGCTACTAGTATTTTTTAGTTGACTGTTAGTTGGATCTGAAATCTAGAACAAATTCCAACCTATTATTTGCCGTATTCGCTCCCCCGCCATCCCCACTCTCTTTTTCATCATTACAAAATTTAGGTACTTATTAAGGTATTATTAGTCAAAGATCTATTCAGTTGACCAATAGATTGGTGTAATAGGGCCACTTTTTGACCACACTGGCACATCCAAGTCAATAAGAATGAGCTGCTGGTATTATTTCTTTTTTGTTTACTATCAAACTCGTGGAAAATAACATTTCATAAAAATACAAAATATATTTTATATAATAATTTTTTATAGTTTGATTTTTCTTTGAATTCTAACAAAAGTTTTAATATACTATTGCTGCTGCCTGTTGTACCACCAAGTGTATTGGGCATTTGTTTTGTAAAATAAATATTTGTATGGATTTTATTATCAAGAACCAGAAAGAACAAAGAAATCTGAGTATTATGTAATTGGTATTATAATAATTAATGTTATTGTGAAGGCGTCTGTCTATGGTAGCTAAGTGGAAGATGGACATTGGCTGGATATTGGCAATTACCAATTAGCTCATTCAGAATAATTTATGAAAATATATTGTACTTTTCACAATTTATTAACATGGAGTAGTATTTGACTATACAGGGCTATATATAATTTCAGCCAAAAAAGTATGAGGTAACGAATTTAATGTTGGAGCTAAAATAATTTTTTAAGGAGTTTAATATATAATGAAGTAATTATTATTATACAAAGAACCTTCACAACTCAAGCTGTTAATGGACACGTATTATCTGTTTTGGTGCAATATAATTTTCAGATTTGTCGCTTGAGCAACATTGTCATCGACTTCAAAAGTGTGCGCATTGGATAACATCTTATAGAACTCTTTGCTGTTATCTCTTGTTCCAATGTGGGATTCGAATATTCGCCTAATGGCTCAAGGCATAATGTGTACCTTTTCTTATAAGCTTGCCAACAAACTAGAAAGTCCGAAGGAAGGGGAAAGAAAGGCCCCGAATACCGGGATGGGATGATATAAATCACACAAGCCCTGCTCGGCCACCCAAAAAGGCTCCAAAGCAAGGGAACACTTCCACGGGACGTCGATTGTTAGAAACTCAAAAGTCACCAATTTTCAATATGACCAAATTAAAGAAGTCGCAGGCTCTCACAATGCTAAAACCACCACCGAGATCGAACAATTTTTTCATGAAATACTCCACACACTGCTGAGGCCAATCACGGTGCCAACCGAAGGAGGAAAAAAAAACAAATGTGCAACTAGAGTCAGAAATAGAATCCAAGCGAAATGCCACATCAACAAGGTCCAATTCCAACTCGGGAAATTACTCAACCATCTCCTATCCGCAGCTTAGATTCAAAAACGATCATACCATCAAATAGAAGTCCCACGACACTTATAGTAACATGTTTCTTCAATCTTCCCTCGTTGGCCCGCCTTTGGTCATAAGCATCACAGGAAGTAGGTAAACAACATAATGGATCAAATTGAAAACCTCAACGCAAACAAACTGATATTTTAATTGATCACAGGAAGTAGGTAAACCACATAATGAATCTGTCCTTCAACCTTTTTTCGCTTAAATATCAAGCTTAATTCACAAGGCTCAAATTAACGATATGACCTATGATAAGTCCGGAAAACTTACTAAGGTGGAATCTGAGAATGATCCGTCTAGTAACAGTGAA
Organism: Withania somnifera; assembly: GCA_039654485.1. NCBI lineage: Eukaryota > Viridiplantae > Streptophyta > Magnoliopsida > Solanales > Solanaceae > Withania > Withania somnifera. The sequence goes on from JBDJHY010000002.1 coordinate 11,744,372, forward strand.
TTGCGATTGGTGACCTGCAAAACAAAGCCCAGGGTGGTCCCCGGGATCGTTCTCCGATGCTTAAGTAGTCTTTAATTACTGTAAATATCAATATTAATATTATTACCGTTATTTGTGTGGGCCACTGCTATTGGGCCCATATTGTTTAGGATTTGATGTGTCCTATTAGCCACACTTCTACAGTAGGTTATACTAATGGTGTAAATATTAGTACTATAAGATATTATAGTAGTTTAATATTAAAAATACACCTAATTTATTAATATTTTACAAATTTCATATCTTAACTATCCATTTATTCTATTTACCAACCAAACTTTGAAATTGACTTGGACCTACACCCATTTGTTGTCTATTATAATTTAATATTTGGCTTTTCAACGAAAATTATAGTTTAGATAAGTAAGATAATAATTTATAATGAAGCGTAAAATTCGATAAAAAGGAACAGCTAAGTTCGGTTTTTACAATTAACTCATGCTCCCTACGTCCAAAAAGTTACCTTAGCAAAATATTGTGTCAAAATAAGTATTATCTTAGAAATTTAAAAAAAATACATGTTTTTCCAATTATATCATTATACTCCATCTACATAATAGTGGTTAATTTTCAAAAAATATTTATTAAATAGGAATAACTTAGTAAATTACATATTGCATTTCTTGATTTCTTAATGAATAGTGTTTTGTTGGTTCTTAATTAATAACCATAATATTCGAGCCAACTTGTGTTCATCTCAACTACTTTCACGAGATATCTGTCACCTTCCTCTAGCATAATTCTATCTATTAATGCTACCGCTATGATGACATTTTACGTCACATATTGCACTTAAAACTATGAAAAAATGCATGTTCTTGAGTAATTTTGTGTGATTTGATGTGTTTTCAGGGTAAAGTTTATGTTCAAAACTTTGGAGAAATCACAGAAGAAAGTGAAGTTTTGAAGATGAATTGGACGTTTCGTCAAAGTTGTGTGTCCAAGGAAAAGTCCACTGCTTAAGAGACCTTCTTTTGTCCAGAAGATGGACGGTTCGTTTGGTCTTGGAGGAACCATCCAAAGTTATAGTCTAATTTGATGGTCAAGAAGAAATGGAGGATTAGACGAACCGTTTAAGTGAAAACACCCTGTTTAAGAGATGCATCAGACGGAAGGACAGACGACTCATCTGGGCTTAGATGATTCCTCTAAGGAGCCGCCCAAAACTTAACGAAAATTTATTCCAAATTTTGAATATTAAACTTGTACCCCTTGCACTATGAATAAGTTTATTAGGTTATTTTATTGATAACAAGTTAATCATCAACAGTTAACAATACACAGTTCATAAGTTTATCGTAGTTTATATCACTGTTTTATACGTTTTATTTTCTCTAATACAAAACAAAAGTGTGAGAAATTTATTCATCATTGATTATAATCTACCATCAGTTGGAAGAGTATTTTACTGGTAAGATATTTATTAATTATTCTTTTTGTTGTTGTGTAATCAAAATCATGAGTAGCTAAATTCCGAACTCTAGGATTGCGGGATCTATGGGTGAGATAAATCTAGGGTTATAAGTGTAACATAGTCTTTGCATCTTAATAAGTGTATTAGCACATAATCTCTATAATTTAACTAATTTTTAGTGGTAGCAAACACTAAAACATGCCTAGGTTTAGTTAGTATTACCTGTATGATTAAACCTAGGAGTTGAGATTATAATAAGAAATTCGGGATGTTAACCTCGTCTAATGATTATTATTGTAACAAGGGTAATTATCTTGAAGCTATTGTGATAAAAATACTGCACTCTTTTGTAGCCTGAAAAGGTGTAAAAGAGTTGGAGAACACTTAGGTAAATAATATTGTTGCTATAAATAACCATACACTATGAAAAATTACAAAATTATTAATATTTTTAATCTGAAAATTTATCGAAACCCTGGTGAACGTGATCCTAGGCTTTTCTCGTTGCAAGACCATCAATTGATATTCGAATTCAATTGCAAAGTGTTACCATTTTAACAAACAATTTCCCTTATTTCTTTTAGAAATAAGAACCATATTCCTTGTGGAATCAACCCAACCTTGATAGGTTCTATATTTGAACAAAGGCCGTTTATGCTTCAAGGTATAATTTAAGCGGCGTCATCATAGCAACATGTACCAAATTGAAATCACCTAGTATTTTTTGTCTCAACCTCATGAACCTCGCCCACCTCATTGATCAGTAGGCACACATTACACATGAAATCATAAACCAATACTTACAAAAGAAGCCAAAGCACTTTCACTTCACAAATTCTATTCACAAGCAACTGGCCGACCAAACATCGAAGTTAATACAAAGATAAAACCATGTCAATAGGTACTAAAACCAATTTAACAAAAAGAGCAAATAGCAAACAGTCTAAAAAAACACAACTTGCTTCGCTATGGACATTAAGTTAGGATATTCGAACAAACTATACCCCTAAACCTGATAAGATTACATAGACGGTAACTTTGCAAGACGGTAATCTGAATAGTCATTCAATCACTGGAAAAATCTTCATAACTCAAGCCTTCTGATACAGCATCCAAACCGCCAACGTCTGCCAGACCTGAACAGGTATTAGTACTGATATATACTAAGCTAAAGAACTCAATGTCAGATGCCACACAAGTAACCTTGATGTTCTCCCCTGCGCTGAGGATCCAAAAAGTTGTTAGAATTTGGTGCAAGAAAGGCTGATCCAGAGTAGCCCTCTAGAATCTCTGTCTAGAACAGAAAGTCAAAACATGTAACAATGTGGAATTGATCAAGCTATTAATCCGGAAGAGAAGGAAGCACAAACCAGAACTGTCGGTAAAATCAGCTGTTAAGTCCGACAAACTGAAGTTTCGAGGAATGCGTCCCAAGAAACCAAAGGAAGTGTTATCAGCATCCCAGGGAGAACGATTCTCATTCAATGGCTGTACACTTGACTCTACACTGCTGAAATGTGAAATAGATGGATTCCCAGTTCCAGGACAGTCCTGCAGGAGAATGCCATCACCACCACATTTGCCTAAATAAGCGGTTGATTCAATCCTCCCATTTGGTCCTTGCATCATTTCTAGGTTTGCACTCTGAGGCAATAGCATGTTTGGTGATACATCAATGCTTCTTGCATGAGCAGAAAAATCCATAGTAGCTTGTGCAAATGATTGGACTGACGACGCACCATTTGTGTAAACATGAGGTAAATTGCCATTAATAGTCTGGTGCATATTGTCAAGCTTCACATTAGGCCCAGCATGCTCTGTTACTTGACAAATCTGTGGCGCTGTCAATATGTGATAGCACATAATTACTTTCTTTTCCTTGTCAGTATTTAATAAGATGAAATCGTACAGAACCTAAAGCAATATAACAGGTATACAAAGCATAAGATGTGCTTAATTAATTTCAGAGTTGCAATGTACGCTCCTTCAACCTGAATGTAGACGAAATGAAAAAGGAAATTACAACAATAATATAAATAACATGCTTATCTCACGTCTGCCATGCATCTAGAAATTAAAGAAAACAACCCAGAAGGAAAACAGGAGTAGATAATTCCTATATCCATGACGGGTTGCTAGAAGACTTAAAAGTTTCCTATTTTTATTCTACTTTTGGAAGTTATAACCGTGTTTTCATTCTAATATTCTTCTGCTACAGCTTGAGGAAATAAACCAGGAAGAGAAATTAGGAAACTTGGGTTTGTTCAGTTAATACTAGACTGCGAGTTTTTCTTGTGGAAACAAGAGAAGTAAACATCATGTTTTCAACAAAGCACCATATAGAACTCTCATATGATGCTTAACACCAGACCATCTAAAGATATCCTCCCATAAACTCGTGGCTAGTTAAAACCCAATATTTTGAGGGAATAATCATGCTGAATGTTCCTAAAGATATCTTATTCACCCGTTTTTATTTGAATTTTAGAAACGAATCCAAGGGCATCAATTTAAGATATCTTATGCTGTAAAAGGTTAGATAAGTACACTACCAGTAAACCCATAAATCCTAGGATCAGTGATGTTATCATAATAGCTTAGGAATGTATTCAGATGATTGAAGGATCTATCAGCTTCATATTTCCCAATATGAAAACTTCGGACATATCCATAGTTTTTACAAAAGGAAGATTTTCATATTACAACATGATGATTTGGAGGAAGCCAAAACTTCATTTATCTCCATTTCTCTCGGACTTCTACTCAATTTCACAGACCAAGATCCAGAAATTAATTTTACCATATTCACCAACTTCAACAAGTATCAAAGGTCTCAGATCGAAAACATAATAATAGCACCCAAAGATATATTCTCTTCGACACTTTTCCTGGAAAAAAAAATCCTTCCACAACTATCCATAGGATTCACATTTTGATCTGCCAATTTAAAGCCTCAAACCTTTCCTTCGACTACTCAACCTAAAATCCTATTCAGTTGTATGAAAACACAAAGCTAGGAAGCTGAAAATTGAAAAATGGGGATGTATCCAGAAACTAAAGAAAACAAGCCAAAAGAATGAACTTACCATAGCAATCAAAGTGTTGAACATGATGATAGGCTATTTTGTACCCTTGCACTTAGCCATATATCCCACAGGAGTTTTATCAAGACTGAAATTTATTGTAACTAAGAATGCAACATGCTTTATAATGGTTATAATAAAACCTATCCTTCAATTTAGTGTAATGCTTATCAA
>JBDJHY010000002.1:11768458-11787984 GCA_039654485.1 Withania somnifera
GTACAATTTAGACAACATGCGAAATAGCAGACAGGTCTAAAGGAATATTGCACTATTCTCCACTATGATAATCTAAAATAACCCTTCAAATGGGAAAGAGGAGGTTAAGATCTACTCCTACTGTCACAATTTATGTGGCACTTTTTGTTTTTCTAGATTCAAATTATTTAAGTTTGACCACTATTTCAAAGTATATTGTAAAATCATATTGACATGAGCTAAGTTTCTCGGATTCGGGTGCGGGTGTCTGATACGGGTACAGATATAGAGGTCGGATCCTTCATGATCAAAATTTTAAGATTCGGGAATATGGATCTAGGTGCGGGAACTCGACAAAAAATTATTCAAATATTTTAAAATAGAGTTATAAAACCTAAATTATGTGAGAACATATGAAAATTTTGAGGAGAGAAGGAGATAAAAGGAAAATGAATGACATGAAAACTTCTATATATAAAGTATTTTTTTCTTCTTCAAAGTACTCAAAATCAGTCCCTCCTTTCATTGAATTTTTCTGGAATTGCTCGGTCTATTTTGATCAAAGTACCCAAAATAAGTTGACCAGATCGGGTACGATCCCACACCCACACCCATGTCGTGTCGACACAGATGCGGCACCGAAAGTGAAGAGTTAGGACATGAGAATAAATGCAACTTTAGCATTTTTTTATAGTTTATGAATATTTAATTTTAAAACAGTGAGTTAGATCTAATCCAATTTAGCTTCAAAAATTACTCAAATAGACTCTCGAAAATGAAAAGTCCCACATAAATTGGGATTGGAGGAGTATTAATATAGAAAAAAAATAGATGGAAAGAAGACGAGCAAGATCTCCTTGATTTAAAAAGTTGTTGAGGGTTGTCCATTAGACGTCATGTACGAGGAAAGGCACAAACTTATGGTAGAAAGTTTGAATTCCACAATTATTTGCCTGTTTCTACCCCTTTGTTAGGACCTCATACAACATGAGATCCCTGCATATTACTCACTTCATTAACCTTATGTACTCGGCAACAATGAAAAGTGGGTCATCGAGCACTTCCTGAATTGCAGATATTCAGGTAATTATGGAGATCTGTAAATGATATAGATGGTATGTTTTTAAATATGAATTTAGTGGTGATCTGTGATATAATCTATGAAAATTCCAAATAATGGCCTTGCCTGCAAGCTTTGTTATTTTCATTAATTGAAAGATATATTCTTGTTTTTTACAGGGTTAGGCAAAATTTTTGCGGGGTTGAAGTATCTCTTTTCTTAAAGTAACAAAGAGTTATATCTACAGATTTATGAAGAAAGAAATATATCTACAGATTATGAAATTATCCCCACTATTTAATCAAATACTTGTTCTATATGCTCAAAGAAAAATGTGTGTGCTCTATCTCTTTCCATTTGATTCAGGGCTTATTAAATGATTCATACCGAAAATAGGAAACCCAATGTTATGATTGTAGCACAATGCTTACCAGCTGTATATCTTCACGCGAGACTTTCTTAACCTCCCCACCAGACATTTTTCAATCTTCCAATGGTAAAAATGTTCAGCAGAAACTTGATGCAATTTCTGTTGACAAGGCCAGGTAAAGAAAAATTCCAACTCTTGCTAACAAATATAAGTAACAATTGATAAGATAAGACAACTTCTAGATAATTTGGGCATAATCAACAAAGCACCACGAAAAATAAATAGTAACAATATGCTAGTTTTACACATATGAAAGACCCAACACTAGGGCATCAAGCAAAATCACAGCAAACTGCAGGCTGTAGGGTTAAGGAGAAATATCTAAATGCATTTAATGTGTTAAGAATAGAGTGAATATATTATAATCTTAATTAGGGAGATTCATCATCAGCTAGGATCAAACAAGAAGATTCTTTGCTTGTAATTATGTACTCTTTGAATTGCTTCTATTTTAGGATGTTGTACATCACTGTTTAAACTCCCATTAGCTTGATGTCACAATGAAGCTGAAATATTGCCCGAATGACTTTTCTCCCCTTTTCTGCATGGTACCAGAGATAGGGTTTTAAGTATCTTCTCTGAAACTCCAATTTTTTCTATGTTATACTAAAGAGAGAGAGACGGGAAAAAGAAATCATCTTGAGGAAGAATACTTTTCCTCCACAATCTCCTCTCCGACAATTACTTCTGTTATATTGCATGGTAGTAGTAATCATGTCTCTTCAGCATTTTCAGTACATTTGAGGTTCGCCATTCAATGATATATAACAGATATTCGGTATTACAACCTTCAATCAAGCAACGTTGGTCAAAGCAGATGCAAAACTGTGCAATTTCCTATGACATTCTCTTGGATACCAAGCTACTCTATCTATCCCATTCCTGCAAGAACAGTTGTAGAATATAGACTAAGTCTAAAGCATTGTGTACGAGTAAGTTTTTCGATCAGGAGCATCGCATATGACTTCACCATAGTTAGGTGGTAGCAAATGGACCTTTCTTTACTTCTTGTTGAGGAATTCTACATAAAGACGTTGGAAAGCTATGGCAAATTTGCAGGGTGAAAAAGATGAATGTCAGGAAAATACATGCATGGAACACAAGCCCAATATGTTTATTTTGGATGAATTGCAGAGAAAGGAATAGAGATACTTATGAAATGCATATGAAGTTGGATAAACTTATTTAAGTTCCAACCTAATCCACTTGTGTCCGCTGTAAAGCTTTAGATGCCATCTTGTCGTAGACGTTAATATGCAAATGACTTCACTTATTAAAGAAAAGGATTAAACTTTTGTCATAATTGACATGTAACACATTTTTTTGAGAATGGATAATTGAGATGAAGTCCGTAAGAGGTATACAAGGACACAACACACAAAGTAACAGAAGAAAGAGAGATGAACCTAAACTGTTCCTTTCAGAATAAGACCACGTGTCAAGTTGCATGAAGCTTCAACAGACTCCAAGAAGCAACAAATGCTCATTATTTATCTCATAAATCATTCTTCCAGTGTGAAAACTTAAACCATAAGTTAGTTAGGGCGAAGTTAGGATTTTCTAAAAAAAATTTAGGCACAAGGGTCGAAGGACATAGAGAGAATCTTTAGACATGTTTTGGGATAGACAAGGACTTTTCACACTTAAAACACAGTTTATCAATTGCCTGCCTATAAAAAAAGTTCCAACTCACAAATTACTATCACGTAACCAACTGACGAAATAAATAGTAAGAGAGAGAGAGAGAGAGAGAGAGAGAGGGACTAGAATAGTCTCCAACCTGAAGAAAAATGTGAGAAAAATATGAGGAGAAGAGGTATGGGAGCAATGGAAAAGTAACGCAGGGACTGATGCCTATCATTCTAAGTCTACATAGCACCACATGTTTTTGTACAGGCAGCACAGTTTGTATAGTATGTTAAAGTTAAAGTAAAATGTTTTGCTTCGCTTTCCTGGCAAAAAGCACGTGCGAAAATGTTAATACAGGTAATTATACGTTGTCCCTTCGGGGGCAATGGATAAAAGAAGTCTACATCTAAGAAAATGGATAATAAAGAACAAAAACTAAATTTTCTTTCTGTTTTTGATTGATCAAGAACTAAATCTTCCGTACCCTAGCAAGCAGTGGTTAAGGTATAACAGGAAATTATAGCTTAAAAGATACCAAATATAGCTTTATCTAGAAATGCTATCTATTTGTTGTTTGACAGGTCTAGAAATTGTATCTCTTTGAAGGCATGACCTCATTCCGGCGATTCATACAATTCAATTAGAAGGTGCTATGGATTACCAGTACAAGAATAGCTACCATACATCTCTAGTAAACGTGATATATTTCCAAATATTAGTTCAACTTAGCGAGGAAGCTTCAAGGGATCAATGCACAGATCATACACAAGAGGAAGCTTGACATATCTTCAGTCCATAATCCAAGAAAATGAGGAGATTGGTGATAACGTTGCACATCGTATTTGTGCAAAGTCTGCAGAATGGAAGCTTGCATCTGGTTACTATGCGATAAGAATGTGTCGCTCAATGTTGTATGGTGGGGCAAAGTGCTGACCAAAATCAAGATCGTCCACATGCAGAAGATAAATGTGTAAAATGAGGATGCTTAGATGGATGTGTGGGCATGCCAGGAGACACATGATTGAGAACAAAGTCATAGGAGGCAAAGTAGGAGTGACCCCGTGACGACAAGACAAGGAAAGCGGGGCTAAGATGGTTCATACATGTAAAGAAGAGGTGCGTGAATGCGCCAATAAGGAGGTGTGAGAAGTCGGTTGTAGCAAATTAGGAGAGGTGAAGTAGGCTAAAGAAGAACTAGGGGACTTTGTCACTACTTTAGCTTACTAAAGACACGAACCAGATAAGAATGTGTGAATGTGTGAAGATTGAGGATTAGGATAAAAGGTTGGTAGATAGCCGAATTTGGTCTCACTTTATGTGGGAGAGGTAAGGCTAGCCGATCTTTTCTCCTCCTTATTAGTAGTATTTAGTAGTCGCATAGTTTCTTATCCTCCATTATATATTATTTTCTGGTGCTTCATTGCATTGTATCTTGCTATGTTGTTGTCATACATCAGTAACTTCTCTTTTTAGCCGAGGGTAAGACCCCCCCTACCCCATAAAGGTAGAGGTAAGGTCCGCATACATCCTACCTTCACTAAACCCCACTCATGGGATTACACTAGGTATTTTGTTGTTGATTTAGCTCCGCTTGAAGGAACTATAACATCATCTACACCGATATCTCCTCGTCAATGACAAGTTTTCCCTCATCATATCACAAGGTACTAATAGCATAGAAGACACAATTAATCATACAATTCTAAGCAAAGGCAAAAATACAAGGTGATTAAACTGGTGTGATCGGGAGGTGTACTCCATGGAATTAGTCAAAGTGCGCGAAATCTCACCCAACACAAACAACATGGATATCAAAACAAAAGCAAACAAAAAGAGACATTTAATCATAAGAAACCATAACACTTGATACAAGGAAAACTTAACATGCAAAAAAAGCAAAGGACAATACAACAACATACACTTGTGGGATTTGGAGAGGGTGGAGTGTACGCGAATTTTACCATGTGAGAGGTAGTGTAGAGAGGTTGTTTCCACGTAAATTAAGAAAAATGAAAAACAACAACAAAACTCAGTTTTTTTCAGATATTATTAGAAATATGGAAAATAATAGACAAGATCCAATTTTTTCACCAAAAAATGGAAATTATCAACAAAACTCATTTTTTTTCACTAAAAATGAAAGTTAAACAACAAACTCAACTTTTTCACAAAAAAAAAAAAATGGAAGATAAACAACAAAACTCAAGTTTTTCGAAAAAAAAGGAAAACAAAAAACAACATTCACTTTTTCAAAAAGAACGAAAGGAAAAAAAAAAACACAAAACTCAATTTTTTTCACAAAATATAGAAAACAAAATCCAATTCCTTCTTTCCCTATCCAAACATGTACACAACTACACCTCAATCCAAATCCCAAACAACTCAAATTCATCTACATCAATCATTCATTCTGCATGTCACTTAATTTAAACCTACCTCATTCCAACATTAAAGAACAACAACAACATACCGAGTATAGTCCCATGAAGTAAGGGTCTGGAAAACCTTACCTCACCTCGTTGTTCTCGATAGAATTTTTTAAAATTATTTTAGCATTAAAACTTCTCTACATTTAAAAATAAACTTCTATTCACTATATATCAAAGGCAAACCACTCAACAAAATGGAACTCACAAAACGAAACTTCAAACTTTATACCTCGCCGGAAAATCCAAATTTGGAAAAACTCGCCGTTCCTTGCCGTTGACGTCGCCGGTGCCCGAGCCGTTTGATTCAATTCACCGCTTCCTCGTTTTGCTCCCTTTTGCAAAGTTCTACGAACAGATCACCGAAGGACAAATTTATATACGGTCACTTCTTTTTTCTGTTTATATACTTTCGATATATTTGTCTTCAGGATCCCTATACTTTAGTATTAATTATGTATTAACCCCCTCAATACAGTTGCCTATCTTTTTCAAAAGCGAGTCTTACAAATTTTAAGATTTTGCTTTGTCAACTCACCAATTTTTCAAATTTTTTTTAAAAAAATATTTATGATAATAGTTACGTAAAATATTTATATAATAAGATTATTTAATAATATTAATATAAATAAATAAATTTCTACAAAAAATTCTAGTGTCTAACTTAATAAAATGCTAACTTATTACAAGGTCAACATACATATATAAACAATTCTCCAATTTTTCAACTTCGTTTATATCTGGCATTTAAAATTTTTTTTGTTTTTCTGGTAAAAGTTTTATAAAATATATTTGCATAATCAAATTATATGGTTAATATAAATAAATATCTACAAAATTTAGTTCGTGACCTATTAAATATGATAACTTCTTTTAATAATGATTTTTATGGTTTTAAGTTATTTACTTGTCTACTAGCCAACTTTCCAAGTTCTTCTACATTTGATACTTAGGTTTCTTTGTAGTTATGGTAATAAAAGTATTAGCGTAATCAAATTACTTATATATAATACTCATGTGCAGTTTGAAGAGCGGGGATATTCGGATAGAGGAGAACAAAAGAAAGAAAAAAACACGAATAGCGAGTGTTTAAATGACACGGCTTAAGGTATTTTAACTCAATAATGACGTACCAGCTGTTAATGCATATTAAATAACTTTTCAACTTTTCAAATTTTTCTATATTTCATTCTTAGATTTTTTTTTTCATATTTATGATAATAATTGTGTAAAAGTATTTACATTTTGCATAATTAGGTTAATGGTAATAATATAAATAAATTTCTCCCAAAAGTTTAGTTTGTAACTTAATAAAATCGTCAACTTTTTTCAGTAGTGATTTTATAATTTTAAGATTCTTCCTTGTCAACTCCCTAATTCTAATTTCAAGTTTTTTCTACAGTAGATATTCAACTTTTCGATATTTATAATAATAATGTCGTAAAAATAGTTACATAATCAAATTACTTATATATGGTCATAATATAAATAAACTTCTACAATAAGTTCAGTTTATGTGACTCAATAAAAATGTTAAAACTTATTATAATGGGTCAAAATACATAGAAGAGCAAGATATTACGATTTTACCAAGTTAATATATTACTTTAGCTCATTTTAGCAAGTTATTAAGTTAGTGAGGCAATGCACAAAGGAAAAGGAGTTTCAAGTATCTTGGGTCATTACCAAGTAAATGAGAAAATCGACGTGAATGTCACTCATCTTATTGGTGCAGGATGAATAAAAATGGAGATTTGCATCCGAAATCTTATGTGATAAAAAAGGTTTCATCAGAATTTAAAAGCAAATTTTGGACCGATCAGTCAGTCAAGAAGCCTCACGTTCAGAAGTCGAAATAGTGCTGAAATTCGGATGAGTGTGGACATATTAGTAGAGACAAGATTAAAAATGAGGATATCTGACAAAGTGAGAGTGGCTTCAATGGTAAAACAAAATGCGAGAAGCAAGATTGATCAGATAGTTTGGACATATTAAGAGAAGATGTTCGGATGTCTTGTGCAAAGGTATAAGAGGTTGGCAATCGTTGCTTTTAGGAAAGATAGAGGTAAATCGATGATATATTGGAAAAAGTGATTAGACATAACATGACGCAGTTTTAGCTTAACAAGAACATGAACTTAGATAAAAAGTTGTGGATGGTGTGCACTAGGGCGGAAGTTTAGCAGGTAACAATGTGTTGTCTTGTTATCTATCCATAATATTGGTTAAAAGTATATTGCTCCAATAATTTCTTGTCCCCCGATTTTTGTAATTATTTGTTATTGTTTGTACTTCGACTATCACATTATTTATTATAGTTACTGTCTTGTTACTATCTGTTATTTATTTTACTTCTGTTATTTTTCTCTCGACTGCTTTAGACATTTTTCTTGAACAGAGGGTCTATCGTAAACCTTCTTACTACCTCTAAAGTAAAAGTAGAATTTGCATATACTCTAATCTTTTCAAAACTACTTAGTAGGATTATACTTAATATGGTATTGTTATTTTTAAAAAAAAATTCACACTCGACATTTTTAGCACTTGATAAATATTGAGTAGGATTTAGAAACCCTACTAAATTATATGGTAATTGAATATAAAGGATGAACCATTTTCTCCATTGTTTTTCCCGTCATTCTTTTTTGCTTTTTAAAGTTTCCAATCTTTGTAGCTCAAGATGCAAATACTGAACTTAGTTGAGTCCATAGTGATATGAAAAGTGCCAAACACCAAAAGATTAAGACATAGGTAAGTAGCATTCTACAATAAGGTCAACCAAACAAAGATCCAGGATGTGATTAATAATCTGTTTGGCCAAATTTTTAAAAAATTCTATTTTAAAAAATATTTTTTATTAAAAGTACAAAAAATTGTATTATCCAAAAGATAAAATTTTAATAAAGCACATGCATTGGCATGATCTGACGATTGAATAGTTATTCATTTGCCAAAACATAAAATTGTAGATTTCTGCTCACTAATAATAAACCCTATCATCTTTCTTACTCAAATGTCACTTCCTTTGAAATAACAAAGATATTTGACTCTAGTATCAAATCATCTTTAGAAGAAAAGGCAAAACGAAGACATTATTTTCAACCACCATCGAAAGCAAAACATATCCAAATCTTTCTACTTTAAAGAAATGAGGATTTTGAGTTAGCTAAGAAATTTTTCATATTCTTCGATATCCATATGCTTTTAAGGTTTAAATAGTAAAAAATAGAATAAATATTTAGCTATATCGTATGGATATTATTATCTTTTCATGACAAGTGCTTTTTAATTCAGTTAAGTAACCCGCTTTATGATTAAAACAAAAGAAACACTTTCAAGATCTCGCCTTTTTATTATTATTTTAAATAAAAAAAAGTTTTTTCAATTTTATTTTACTAGGGCATTTGATAACTCATTAGAAAAAAGAAAATCATTATTTTCAACCATACGAAGCAAAACTTATTCAACCTATCAATTGCTATGATAACTTTAAACAAAGTAAACCAGAAAACTATAATAGTCAATGTTCTATTTGTCAAAAGTTAGTTTTAATTCTTGTAAGAAATTAATATCTCAAAGTTTTTTTTTTTTTTATTATTCCTCATGTAAATACTTGGAAAAAGACTTCCACCCTTTACACCCCACACAAAAGAAAAGAAAAAAGAGTAATTTTTTTTAAAAGAAAAAGATAAGAATCGCAACGAAAAAGCTAAAAATGACATGGCAATGATGTGGCTACAGTTTGCTGCTCACGTGGAGCACATGTAAATACATTCTCCACCATGGAACTACCAAGGGGAAATGAGGGGAACATAATTTCACTTGTGACACGTTAAGGAGGTGAAATAACCCCATAGTTAAAAGGTCGTAAGGCGCAAAAGCAGATTACTTTGAGGGTATTTTAGGTATTTTCCTCTTAAACAAAACAAATAATACTAATCAAATTTACATTCCACCAATTAGCAACATGGTCAAATCATAGTTCAGGAAAAGTGGGGGGATAAAAAGAGAGCACTTCCATATTACATACTATTTGTCTATTTACAAGAAGTTGGATTACCCTAAAGTCTAAACAAAACTGGCTGAAAATTTTCCAAGTGAAATGTGTATAGACCCTTCTACATGTCCCTTAATATTGTAAGTATTATCCAAGTTGTGTAAGTAACAACAAACCATTATATAACAAAACCAAAAAAAGAATTAACCTAAGCATTATACTACTATAAGAGTTACTTTGGCAAATTTGTAGAGGAGAAAGTAAAAACTATAGTATATGCATCATCATTAGATCAGACAGTAGTAAGGCTACTGAATCTTGGTCTTGTTCTGTCTGTTGATAGATTTTCTTCTAAGGCTTTTCTCTTGTTGTTGTTACTATTGACTTGTGATTGCTGCTGTTGTTGTACTGTGTGGTCTGACTCTGGTACTTGTGGTGGAACGACACATGCAATGTCTATTGATTCTTGTTTTTCTTCTGTGACAATTAACTCAGGTTCTTGTTTTTTGTGGCTTTTACATTTGGTTTTCATCATATGGGGTCTAAGTTTATTAACATCTGATAATCTCACTGGCTTCAAGAAAAATTCTTCTGCCCCTTCTTCCAAGCATCTGTAAAAATCAAAGACACAATTGCAATAGTTCACATCCATTAAAAGAGGAGCCTTGGAGCAACTATGAAATCGTCTCCACGCAACCTATAGGACGCGCATTACTAAAAATTGCATAAAAGTAGGTTATCTACATTACACCCCTGGGTGCAGCCTATAGGTCACAAGCAATATTAAAGTTGTCTCGTTGGTCATGGGTCCAAGTAATGGAAGCAGCTAGGCACAACCCTTCTCCGGACCCTGCTAATCCGAGAGGGTTTGTGCACTGAGCTGTCTTTCTTCACACGGAGGAAGGAGAAATATAGATTCATTTGTACACACACAAAGAGATAAAAATTTTGTTGTTCTGTTCTTACCTAGTGATTCTTGACGGAACATTTTCAGATGACATAATGACCACAGGTATGTTTCTCAGAGATGAAGATTCCTGTTTCACAGAATAAATCAAACTGTACATTAACCAAACTTTGTCCAAGATCTAAAAATATAGCTAAAAATAGGATCCCAAAAAGGGCAACGAAGAAACCAAGAACCAAATCCTATCAACAAATTCAAACTTCATCTAGTCTTGAAAGGTAAGAAAAATACCCCATATGAGGAAGAACCCCTTAGACAAAAAGATCAAAATTTTCATTTGTGGAAGCACAAAAAGGTTAAATTTTTACAATGCCACAAACAACATAAAAAGATTTGTTCTAAACTAAGTTGCAAGAAAAAAGTACCTTAATTTTCTTGAGCAAATCATAGCCTGTCATCCCAGGCATACAGTAATCTGTGATAATAAGATTGATTTCAGCTTCCTGCAAATACAAGAAACAGAAAAAAATTCAACTTTCTCTGCTAACTTTTATGGAAATTTCAGTGGAAAAAATTCCATCAAAGGAAACTAATAGTTTACCTGATGGTTATCAAGAGAAACACAAGGCTGATTTTTTTTATTCTTGTCATGTTCTTGTAAACCCAAAAATTCTAAAGCTTTACTTCCTGAATCTACTGTTGTAACTGCATCAACATACACAACAATAACAAAACTAAAACATCCATAAATTAAATGCCCTTGGCCTTGAAATACAGGACAGAGCTAGAGTTTCACCTGCGAATTCAACAGAATCAAATAACTTCGACTCAAATTTTATATAGTAAATGATATAAATTATCACTAAACATATATATGTATTATCAAGAACCCAGTAAACTACAACAACACAACCAGTGATATAGCCAAATGTATTAAAAGGATTGTCAGTCTTTCGTCAAAAAATTATATTATAGCCGTATATATTAAATCTTTAACACTCTTAACTAAATTTCTGACTTTATCACCTAAAATGATCAATGTAATCCCACAAAGTGTGATCCGGGGGCCAAGTACAGGTAGAAAGACACTCAGCTCAAGTTACATCAAATCAAAACAGTTAATGAACAGAACTCCTAAACGCAAAATCCCAGCTCCGCAGACAAGTGAAATGAGATGAAATCAAGAAAGTACCTTGACAAGCAGAAGTTTTCAAGAGCCTCTCAATAAGCTTCCTGTCAATAACACTGTCATCAACAGCTAAAACATGAAACTGTGACTCTGCAGCTGCCATTCCCATTGCTCCCAAACTTTCACAAAGATGTTAAAAAAGAAAAAGAAAAAACAGAACTTTCAAAGAATGAAAAAAAGAAAACAAAAGTTGGTTTCTTTTTTATTCTTTATTTTTTTGCTAAAAAAAGAAGATGGATGAGTTTGTTGAAGAAAAAGAGGAAAGTTATTGCCTTTGTATAGAAGTAAAAAATAACAACAAAATCTCCACAACTCACAAAGCAAGATCTGACCAAATCTCGCCAAATTTCCAAGCTGATATTTTTTTTTTTTTTTAAATTACAAGGCAAGCAATGGAAAAAATCTAATAAAGAAACGGTGGAAAATATATTATTATAAAAAAAAAATGTCTAGAACATGGGTTTTGCTAGTTATAGTGTATAAGTTGATAAAGGAAAATGATTCATAGAGATTGGAGTTCTTTTGCAGTAGGAGTAATAAAACATACATACTTATATGCTATAAATGTTGAAGGGAAGTAAAGTTTAGAGGAAAACAGGAAAAGTGGGGGTCTGGTATTTTGGAAGGTGGGGGTGGGATATATGTGGGACCCACCAAATCCACACAAAAGATACAGGTGATGTAAGCAGCGATACTTTTTTCCTGGTGTGAAAATCTTGTGTGATTACCGTATCCTGAGCAGGTGCGAGGTGGTACAAAAGAGCAAATCTTTTAAAATAAAATAATTTAGAAATATATTATAATAATAATATATTCGATATAATTTTATAAATTAAAATTTTTTAAAATATATTATAAATAATAATATATTCAATATAATTTCAGAATTTTTGAAAAAAATAAAAAAATAAGGAGAAATGTGGTTTTCTATCATCCTTTGGACCCTTGCTATGAAAAAAGAAATAAAGTAATAAAAAAGAGCAAAATAAGGACCTACAGATATCTCAAAAAAATTTAAGGGTTTTTATTGCAAATCGAGTATTATTACGATCAAATAGATATAAAATTTATTTTTTCAAAAATATATCAGGTGAAAAGATATGTTAAAAAGTAATGGAGAAAAAAATAATATTAATAATAATTAATACGATATATAAGCAAAAGATAATAAATAGGTAATATGAAAAAAATTGAAGAATGGAATAGTAAAAGATTAATAATACTAATAATAGAAAAAAATAATGTTTGATAAGCTAATAACTTTTTTTTGTAATTTTGATTTCGCTATCCTCTTATTTATTATCATGTCCTTGGTAAGTTAAGTGTAGGTGTGCCTATAAGTTCATAATCAAATATTCATAAATATATAGTAAATTTTTTATTATAGATATATAAAGTTTAAAATAAAATAAATGAGTTCACGTGAACCTTTAAGGCTATAACCTATAAGTCAAGTCCACCCCGTTCAGTATTAGTCGTCCAATATTTTAAAATAACTTTTTATATTTACTTGTTAATTTTAATAAATTAATAAAAGAATTTATTTTTATGTTTTACTCCTAGTATTTATTATTTATTATAAAACTATTTCTAAGACTTAATATTAAGCATCAATTAATAAAAATAAAATAATTATGTTACAAAAATTAAGTATTTTTATTAAATTTAAATACCTAATTTATTTTAAATATTAGAAAAAACTTAATAATTTATTTAATATGAAACGGAGAAAATAGTAAATTTATCATCTTGCATCAATGTTACAAATTAATAATCTCATAAAGGTGAATCCTAGTTGATTAGGTCCACTTCCAGTGTTTACTATTTAAAGCATCATAGGTTAGTTGATATAGTGGAATTTATTTAATTTAGGAGAGATCACATAACATGTGCAAATAAATAAACTTATTGTTCTCAACAAAGATAATTGGTAACTTACATTAACTCCAATTTATTGGCCTCTAAATTTGGGAGATCAATTAGTTGACATATATTGACTAGGTGACCAAAGTTCTAGTGGAAACAGAAAAAAAAATAAATGTCACAAACTAAATTAGATGATGTTACAATTATATCACCTTTAAATTAAAATTTGTAAAATTACTATTTACATGTTTATAAAATTTAAATTGCAACACCTATAATATCAATATATTTGAATGTATAATTCAAGATTCTCATCACAATAAGTGATGTTTATTCAGAATATATATGTATGTATTAAAATGGATTTCGAAATAATTACCTAAATATTACTGTCAATTTTGTATTTAAGATTTAATATTAAATATTCATTATGAAATTGCTATGAAAGTGGAAGATAAATGGTGCTATTTCATGGAACTATCCACCAAATTGACTTATAGTAAGAGGTTCATTCATTTTCCTTTTGTTGAAAAAAATTAATATATATTTAATTAACATAAATTATTTTAATAATAATAATAAAATACCTTCATTTTGCTATCATTTGTTCTAAGTGGATAGAGAATAAAAGTGATAAAGACTTTTGACCAAAGGAAAGAAAGAAAGGGGATTTGGTCATGCAAAAGGATTTTTCAAGAGTGAAAAATATAGTAACATCATAAAGGGACCCACATAAGATTCTTCAAAATATGAAGGCCCATAACTGTCAATTTTTACTTTTATTGGTATAAAACTTAACAACTTATATACATTTATTTATCTTAATTGTTAAGTTGCTGCTTTATTTATTATCTGTATTTACTTCTAATTAATTACACTACTCAAAATACCTTGTGGTTTTCAGTAAAAAAGGAGTATTATTAATCCATTACATTTAGTTTGTTCGAAAAAAATATTTAAAAAAAAAATTATAAATAAATTTAATATATTTGTATTTAATTCTTAACAACAAGTTCTTATAATTAGATAAAAGTTTTGAGATTTAAGGCTACATTTTTAAAAAAAATTAACTATACAAATAATATGACATATTCTTTCGATTTCAAATTATCTGTTGTCTATTTTTTTTTACGCACTCCTTTAAAATATATTAACTAGAAGGGCTTTTTAATTATTTTATCATCATTATGTTTAAGTATTTATTCTAAGGTGTTTATAGTTTCTTAGAACAATTTCTATCAAGGATCAAATGCGAAACAATAATTAATTTTTTGTGATAAATAATTTGAGATAATTATTTTTATAAATCACTGATGTGGAAAATTCAAGGGAGGTGTTATGTTGTATGCCATTTGTAAATGACATAGTTTTAATTAACAAAAATAACAATGGAGTTAACAATGAGCTACAGGTTTCAACACAAACCATATAGTCGAAAATGCAAGTTTAGTAACTTAAACTCCTGAGACCGGCGTGGAAATGAAGCTTGATACACGTGACATTCAAAAGAAAAGATGTTTCAAGTATCTTGAGCCTATTATTGAAGAAAATGTGGAGATTGAGGATAAAGTTATACATCGTATTAGTATAGTAGGAACAAAATAGAGGTTCACATCCGTACTATTGTGTGATACGAAGTTGCCGTCAAACTTAAAGGCAAATTTCATAGAGTGATAGTTAGATAAATTAAACTATATTTCTTTAGGGTGGAGGGTTGGCTAGATAAGAAATCTCAAAGAAGAAAATTGCGAAGATGAGGATATTGTGGCGGTTTCTAACATGCTAGGAGAGATCGGACTAGAAATTAAGATATTTAAGGGAAAGATAGAAATAATCTCAATGAAGGACAAAATACACGAAGTGAGGTTGAGATTGAGATGATTGGGCATGTGAAAAGGGAATGCAAAGATGCTTTATGCACATGTGTGAGATTCTAGTTATGGATAGTTTCAAGAGGGACTGAGGTCGGCAAAACAAAAAAAATATTGTAGAGAGGCGATTAAACAGAACATGGCTCAGTTTTAGGTTGTCGGATTCATGAATATAGATAGGATATTGTGGAGGACTCAAATTAAGATAAAAGGTTAATAGGAAATACGTGTTTTCTCGTTTATCCTTCCATAGCTATTATATACGGTATTTCTCCTATAGTTTTTCTTCCTTCGAGTTTTCTTACTATCCACTGATCATCTTCTATTATTACATTATTTTGTTATATCTTTTTTTTTTCAAAATGCTTCATAATACTATACATAGTATTTTGCCATAATTTCTTCACTTCTATAGTTTGTTTTATCTGCTTTGATATGTTTTTTTTTTTTTTGAATTGAGGGTTTATAAAAAAACACTTGTTTAACTCCCAAGAATATGCCTATGATAAATAATTTGAGACATCAAAAGTATTCAGGATCACAAATATCAAAACCTATGATTCCTTTATTAAATTTCGTTCGTTCTAACTTAAATAGACTGATATAAATTGAAACCTCTATAAAATGGAGTGCAATTTTTTTCACTCTATGTTTGATATTTATTTTAAGATCCAAATAATTTAAATTAGCATAAAATATTTAATTTAATGATTTCTTACCAAAAGCTAACTCCTTAATTCACACACGATTTTCTAGAAAACTCACATGAAAAATGTACAATAGGTACAAAAAATGGTAAATAGTATATGTGTCTATAAAATAAAAAGATTCCCAAACTCACCATATATATAATGTCTGGTACAACCTGTCTCACTTAATCCACACTACTAAGATCATAAATAGGATATCCTGTCTTTGCTTGAGTCCAATTACTTTTTGATCATATAGTTTCTTTAAATTAAAAAAATAACAACAAAGAATATAGCTCCTCCACTCATATGATATCACAAACTAAGGGTATATTAATATTTCAATCAAGATTTATCAAAAAAAAAATAAAGCAGAAAGTTCATTTTTCACTCTATTTTCATTGTGACTATAGATTTTTATTCATTTTTCAGAATAACTTTGAGACTAAAATCAATCAAAGGAATTTTTGGTTTTGAGTTTTTGTACGAAAAAGTTTTTGGTAAAGCTTTTGACCTTACAACACAAATTTAAATTTATCGAACTCTAATGCAGATATCAAATTTAGAATAAAAAACCAAAAAAAGGAGAGGGTAAAAAAAAACACTGATTTGAAAAGGTTGGGGAATAATGTCACATAGAATTGTCATAAATTTTTTAAATTCAACTTGAAGTTGAATACATGAGAACAGATGTTATATAGGTTGATTCTAATTCTTGTTGCTCGCTAAAAACTCTTGTTATATTTTTCACTCCAAATTACTTACTGAAATTCGAAAACAAATCTTATTTGTATTCAAATAACCAGCCAGTCACATATATACCATTATACCAACAAACTTGTACTAAATATATGCTTTGAAGATAGATTATTTACTCAAATCTCAACCCCACCCCAAAAAATAGAAGAATTATACTATTATCACTAGATAAAGCCATAACAACTAAGGCAATGTGAAGATTAACAAGTCCTTTTCCATAACTTAAAGATGAAATGGATGTGTATAAAAAAAATAAAAAAAATTAACTTCATAGCACTTTTCTCAATATGAAGTAGGGTTTTAAGGTTGGATGGTGGGGAATAATCAACTACTTCAATTGCATCCCTTTCATTCAAAAATATATATAATTGAATCCTTATCGTTCAAAAAATACATAAGGAAACTAAAATTTTAATTATGCTTTGTTCATTCGATTACTTTTTTAAAAAAAAAAAAATTACTTATTAGAATTTCTGACTCGATTATTGGTGGTGGTTTATAGGGATGGACCTTTCTAAGCCACTACTAGTCCATCTTTAGGACAAGAAGAGTATTATGAATAATGCA
Source organism: Withania somnifera (assembly GCA_039654485.1). Taxonomy (NCBI): domain Eukaryota; kingdom Viridiplantae; phylum Streptophyta; class Magnoliopsida; order Solanales; family Solanaceae; genus Withania; species Withania somnifera. Next base: position 11,785,828 of record JBDJHY010000002.1, read on the forward strand.
AGAAGATAGCTTCCAGTAGATTGTGTCCACCCCTTGAGGAACCTTGCATGTTTTTACCCTATTATTCATCATCACTTTTGACCCTACCAATGTTTCATGGACATTTCCATGCACTGTGGATCCACATAAAACCAACTTATGGTCTTTTTCCCTTTGGTGTAAATGAGCATTTTAAAATCACCACTAAACTAATTAATAAATCAAGTAATAAGGGGTCGTTTGTTGTGATGGATAATATAAATTTTTTAGTGTTCTTTAATTTATTATTTGGTTAACAAGTATGGAATAATTTATCTCAGAATTAAAAATTAATATCATGATAAGTTATCCTATTAGGAGGATGAAATAATAAAGTAATTAAAATAACATAAATATTCCTCAAACCCTATTTTATACATTATTTTCAGTTTCATATATATTTATATTATTTTTAATATAATTTATTACAATATTCACAACCTTCATGTTAATAAATTATACTAGTTAATAGTATATTAGAACTCATGGTTTTAGTCCTATTAGAACTCATGGTTTTAGTCCTATTAGGACTCATGGTTTTGACCTCTATATATTCCAGCGTATGGGCTGAAGAATAAAGGGCGATCAATTAGTCTTTGATTAGACAATCCTTATTTATGTTAAATTTTACGAAAAACATTATCTCTCTCATTATTCCTTTTGTGTCCTCATCCTCTGTATCCATTTTAATTAATGATAGACCTACCAATTAATTTTTTCCATCAAGAGGAATTCATCAAGGACATCCATTGTCGCCCTATTTATTTATCATCTATTTCGAATCGCTCTCAAGAATTATAGAGTCACAAATCCAAGAAGGTAATTGGCAACCTATAAAATTAGGAAAATCAGGAGTTAACCTTTCTCACCTCCTTCTACGGATGAGATAATATTAATGGCTAAAGAAACCTTTAAAATTGCTCAGTATATTTCCCAAGTATTCAACAAGTTGTCAGCTCAATCAGGCCAAAAAATAAACCTAGTCAAATCCTTCATCTCCTCCTCCTCTAATGTTTCGATTAATAAGAAAAATAAAGTCTCCCAATTCCTAAACATTACCCAAACTAAGCATATAGGTAAATACTTAGGGTTTACTATCACCAATGGACGACCTAAGAATAGAGACTATCAATTTGTAATAGACAAAGTGAATTCTAAACTTCAAGGCTGGAAGATGAATTTTGTCTCACTTGCAGGAAGGACAACCCTCATAAAATCAACCTTAGCCTCTATTCCTTCCAATGTTAAGAGATATAATCTTCTACCCCAAAAAACTAGAACCTTTATAGATCGTATTCAACGAAATTTTGTTTGGGGCTATACAAAAGACAAAGGAAAGATTCATTTAGTGAATTGGGAACTTGTTACCAGGCCAATCAAACTGGGTTGACTAGGAATTCAGAGAACAATAGAGAAAAACAATGTTCTATCCCGACCCAAAATTTAGGTCATGATAACGTTTACAACCCTTCAGTAAACAAGCCTAACCCTATAGCCCGAAGCATTACGACCCAAAATTCAGGTCATGATGGCGTCTACAACTATCCAGTAGAAAATCCTAACCCTACAGCCTGGAGTTATGCGCAATGAGCTATAAACACTCAAATAATCCAGTAAAGTGGAAAAGCATAAGCTGAAACATAAAAGAACGGAAGCAGAAGAAATACGTAAACAACCCAGATCCCAAAACCTGGTGTTAATGGCACATAGAGCTACTATATAGACTATCCAAACGATAAATATACAAAACAACTCCTACAAAATAATAATACAACACAGGACCTGCTATAGACAGAATAAGGCAGGCTGGAACTCAAGGAAATCACGGTCGGGTCGGATGGCAAAAATAATCGTATTCTCCACAACATGCTGTGATTCTGCACCATAAAAATGGAACAGAAGTGCAACATGACTACCAACAAGGTACCCAGTAGGCATCATAGGTCGACTGGGTTAAAATAAAATGCAAGTAATAAAAGCGAGGAAGTAAAATAGGTCAACGATAGTAGGAAAGTGGTAAAACTAATAGCTATGCAGAAAGATAAGATACCGAAAGTGTAAGGAAAAATATATAGGAACTAAAACATGGAGAACATAATGCAGAGTGACCAGTACCTAAAAACTCGAAATCGAAGTAAG
>JBDJHY010000002.1:11800741-11813672 GCA_039654485.1 Withania somnifera
TTTTAACAAATGTATATATATGATCATTTGTATATGTATGACGAATTTTCAGCAAATACTATAAATTTTAATTATGAAAATCTAAAGCTATAAAATGCAACTTCGAATCAATAATTTCAATGTCATGTAATTTTTTCATTAAGAAGTTTTTATATATGTATACGTATTTATTATATCCTATGAAACAGCAGAAAGATAAATGCTGCTGACTAACTTGTAAATGTACTTGCAGAAATGATGTCACGTTATTTATTGAATATAATAAATTTTAATTACTAATAATAAGAATAAATTAAAATAAATAATAAATTATCTTTTTATATTTTAAATTGAACAAGGGGAAGTAATGATTAACTTATGATCATAATGTATATATCCACATTGTTGGGAACACAAATATTAGAAGCTTCTCCAAAGAAAATTCCAAGTTCAGCGTTATCAGAGGACATGTAGTGTATTCCAATAATATTTTCTCTATTTTAAAATGCTTATCAAACTATCTACTAATTATTAATAATATACATGCATGGCAATTTAATTAAGTATTATTATTAATCAATTGAAACAAAAAAAATAGGCTTATGTACTAAAGTTCAAATTCATATGATTTGGATATATTATTTTTTAAGCAATTCCAAAGTGAAGGAAGTGTTTTTTTTTTTCTCTCTTTTATAAATCAACTTAACAAAGTTAGAGGAAAAAAAAAAGTGTTACTTTTTCCTTTTCCTTTTCCTTTTCCTGTCACATGCCAAACATAAGAAGCTAAACTTTAACAAGCTTTTGAGAATTCAATTAATTTGGAGGAAGTAATTATATGGAAATTTTGAAAGAGACTTTTTACAATTTTAAATATTATTGACGTTAATATCTACCCAATTGTTAAAGAAAAAGAAATTATTCATGACCTAAAACTAAAAAGAAAATCAGCGACGAAGAGCTTTTATGGTTAAAAATATGTATAATAACTTACATCTCTAACTAACAAAAAAATCGTCGCTAATTTTATTTAAAGACAAATATAACAAATGTAAATATATACTTCTTTTGTTCACTTCTTGTCCATCTTATTTAAAATATATGTTTATTTTTCTTATGCAATTTAAATAATCAAAAAACAATTTAGTAAAATTATCACTATATATTTATTGTTATTTAAAGGTTATATCGAATTAAATATAAATAAATAAAAATGGACGCAACAAATAATAGTAATGAAATTCGTAATCAGTTACAGATAGGTAGTTTTGCATCTAAACTCCAATACTTTCCATTATCAAATCTAAGACATGTTACTTAATAGTCAATGCAAGCAAATCTTTTTCATTTTGGGTCCATCACTAATTAAACAAATAGTATACTAATTCCATGTGATCTGCAAGTTTTAATATTTTTTATTACAGAAAAAAAACTATGAAATCGATAAGAAGGTGACATTGCCTGCAAAGAAAGTCAAACATTTGTATATTTATATTATTTTTTTTTTTTGGAAAATTATTTAACATATATAAAAAATTATTAATAACACATTAACCATTTAAGCTATTTTTTGTTAGATTATCGAAAAAGCATAAATTGAAAATTCTAATTCTTACCTTCAAATATAAAAAGTTTGAAGGAAATTATCAAATTTATCAAATTATCACTTACCTTTAAATATTATTACAAATTTTATTATGAATAGTTTCTTTTGCCTCTTCTGTCACCGAACGATAGTTTTTGAGGAGATAGCCGCTATCAATAAACTCTTGCTTTCTATCTTTAATATATTTTAAGTCCGAATCAACAAGATTAATTTCTACTTATATCATTGAGAGGTCCAATTAAACTATTGATAACGTCTCTAAATTGATAAGGCCCTTTCAATTCAATCTTTTAAGGATATAAGTGGATTACATGAAAAAACTCAATTTTTTTTTTGTGGTTAAACTTTAAAGAAATGAAAAATTGGGACCCCTAGTTTCTAAAAAAAAAAACAAAAGAAGTATATCAATCAAATGTCCCTAGACGTAGTTTCAAAGGCATGAGGGACCCAATTTGCAATCCTTGTGTTCTTTCAATTTGTTGATTCTAGTTTGAAAATGAAGTCATTTTGTTACATATATTGGTGGGGCTTGGAATTGCTTGTTCCACAACATATTTGGAATGATGTTAGCCATAAAATGTTTGTGTGTTGGTGATTCACCTTCTGAATATATGACTTAGGTTTTGTGGTTTTCTTTCAGTCTTTGCTTTCTTCCCTTTTGTCATTTATCCTGATATTATCTTTTGTTGAAAAAAAAAATATCATATTCCAAGTCAAGTCCATTTATAGATATGTTAATTGTTTTATTATAATAATATGTTGAACGTCTTGGAGTAACTGGTAAAGTTGTTGCGTGCCATGTGATCAGCAGGTTAGAAGGTTCAAGCCTTGGAAACATCTGACAAAAATATAAGGTAAGAATACGTACAATAGACCTTTGTGATTGGACCCTAATTTTTTGGATCCGGCCCACGCATAACAGGAGTTTAGTGCATCAGACTGCCTTTTTAATATAATTTTTGAGACTTTGTGAAAGTAGAACGTATACGAATCTTACTCCTCAATTATTTTTTGGTGGAAATAGCTAGAATGTATTTCGAGAAGGAAATTTGATATTTAAAGGAAAGTTGAGGAATATAAATAATTTCACTCCTTCAATTCAAAAAATGGACTTTCGAAATACGAGTGGAAGAAAAATCTTATTAATTAACTAATCTTTAATTAATTAACCGATCACCAAATATCCACTTATAAACCTTAATCAACCGATCACCAAAAATCCACTATTATTTATATGGGTTCACGGGAATAAATGATTTCGAGTAAGGTTTGATAACAAGAGGTAATTTATTTTTTGTATCGCAATAAATGATATTTAGTTCGTGAAAATTAAATAATTCATTCATCTCGCGATAATTTCCATTACATTGTAAGAAAACCACTTTCCTCTGAAAAAAAAAAATATCCTTGTAAGAATATAAGATGTATTGGAGAGTATAAAATATACGCAATTTTATCTCTATTTTTATGGAATAAAAAAAGTATTTTCACTAACATTTGCCGACTCTTCTCCTTTATTTGAGAAATTGTTGTAAAGAGAATGAATAATTTTTATGAGATAACGAGTCTTTAGAGCTGTCATCTCACAAATCACAACAATATGATAAAATTATTGGAGTTTCCTTTCATACTGAAAAAAATGTAACTTCCCTTTTCCAATCAAACAATCTATTGATGCTATTGAAAGCAACACACTTCTTTTAAAATTTTAAAAGATAATCAAAGATTTAAAAGGTTACTATTATTTACAAATGAAATATTTAAACAACCAACTTTCTTTGTCTTTTTCCTCGTACCAATTTATTTTATTTATACTTGATGAAGTACTAAATTAGAACAATGATTCAACAAGGTGTCAAGTTCATTTGAATTAAAAATAAGAGAGAAATATCTAGAAACAATGATTCAACAAGATGTCAAGTTCATTTGATTAAAAATAATTTTCGGAAATAATAAATTAAAAAAAAATATCTAGAACCTTTTTCACACATCAAATCAATTAATTATTATTATTATTAATAATATTATTAAAATGTGAGAAACAATCATTTTGAGGACCATACTAGTCCTTTGGCTAAATGAGTCATCGAGAGGCCAACAAGTTTGTGATAGGCATGCCACTTTGCCTTTTAATCAAGACTTCAATAATTTTGATGTCCAAAATTTAAAATATTTATTTATGTTCCATGATTACGCTTACGAAAGTTTATTAAAAATAATTTTTTTATAATAAATTATATAACGTTATAAGTATAGGGTATATATTTATAAATTTTATTTATAATTTTTAAAAATTTATATTTTATAGTTATAAAATATAAATTGCTCATTAAATTACTTTTGTTTTGTATATTTCAAGCGCGAATACAATTTGTTTGTATATTTCAAAAATAAAATATATTCGTTTGTATAATTCAGCATTGAAATATAATTACTCAATTAAACAAATCTTTCATATGTATATAAATACATATTAAATTATATTTAAACATATGGTTAGACATGCAATACATGAGATGTACCATGAGTTATCTATTGCGATTCTTCGTATGTATCGTTCTTAAATAAGTGATATATTTTGTAAATTTTTTAAAAATAATAAAATAAAATATAAATATAATAAATATATATATATATATAATTAATTATGTAATTTACTCGTAATTATTTTCTTCCCTTATTTGTTTTATACATATACTAAAACACCCCTATGATTTGCTCCATTTCCAATTGAGAAAGAATGCCAAGTGACACTTCCACGTGACTAATTTTATTGCTAACGTAATTATTGTGATGTTAACTAGTGATTTCAATTTGATTAATTAGTGATTTAATTAAGAAATAGATCCAAGTAAGGGATGTGAACCTCATGGTAAGAGTGATGCTGGAAGAGAAACTTGCTGATGAGGATTCAACTATGTATAACGGCATTTGTAATTTGCCACGACATCATTTTCTAAAGAATAATTCTTTTTTATGACATGATATTCGGGTTAATTTTTTTACATTTTAATTAAGTTTACGAGATATTTGTAATTTTCATCAATAACATGTATCAAAATATTTTATTAAGACTAGAACATATCAAAAGAACTGCCTAGTATTTTTCGTCTTCACTAAAATTTAGAAGAAATAAAAATTAAATTTTATTTTCCAGTTAATGGAAAAACACATTATTAAATTATCAAATTTTTGTGTTCTTCGTTCCTCAACTATTTATTGGTGTATTTGCCTATTTAAAGTATCACCTTTTCGCTAATTTTATCTCTGAATCATCACTTTCGTTTACCATACTTGAACATGCAATAATATACTAAATTAAATAATATCTTATTTTTGAGAAAGAATTTTATTTATACGAGCATCTATTAAAAAAAAAAAGAAGAACTTGTCTATCCACAACCAGATAAGTTTAGTTCAATTTACATAATTATATCAAATATATTATTGTTAGTGAAATTCTATTAATTATGTATATTTATTTGAAATAGTCAATTAAAACTAAGGTCAATTAAAAGAAATGCTGTCACCAGGGCGTTAAATAAACCACCTTCGCCATTTTCGGGATTTCCATTTTCTGCTTCATTCTTCTTTGGCTTTGCCCTTTCAGTCTCTCTGTCTTTACAAAAACACATATGGACAGAGGGACCGACCCAGAAACAAACATCAATAAAATATATATAATTTTTTAAAATAATAATTGAGCACGCACAAAGAAGTCCATATATATAAATTTATTAAAGCATCAAAACAAATTTTCATTTTCAAACAAACGTTGTCTCTAATGGCGTCAAGAACGAGGATAATCACCAGAGCACTTAGCAATTTAACCCATAAATCAAATGGGCCGGTTGATAGGATTTGGGCCGACCCGTTTGGAAACCCAGTGTCCAATCGGGTATCTTCATTTTCTACTGCCGCCGTGTCACCGGTGGAAGAGCCACCTTCTTCGCCGTCGACGGCGTCGGAGGGATTAAGCGGGTCGAGGCTATTTGGGTTAGTGAAAGAGTATGAAGATTATAGAAGAGCTTTGTATGGCGGGCTTACACATAAGGCTCTTCTTGTTGATGCCGTAGGTACACTTGTTATTCCTTCTCAGCCCATGGCTCAGGTTTGTTTGTTTGTTTTTTCAATTATTATTAAAAAAATAAATTGCATGGAATTCTTAGATTTAAAGAAGATTTGTTGATTTTTTTTTTATTATATCCCTAGAATTTTTCAAAAATGTTATATTGTGTTGTACTGTGCATGTCGGATATTCTGACTTACAGTAACGAATTAGGATCTGGCACCACCGTGACAATATATTGGAGAGTCTGAGTAACATAGTTTTTGGATCATATGCTGAAGCTTTTTGCATTTTCTTCAGCTATGTGTTCAGTAACTTTTTATTTTTGCTGTCTTTTCATGTTTTTTTTTTTAATTCATTAGAGAACTTCAAATCAAATGTTTGGTCTTAAGTTAAGAAAATTCTATAAATGATTTGCTGTACTTTGAGCTGCGGGTCATTAGGGAAAAGTCTGTCTCCTAGGTACTAATAAGGTCTATATACAGTCTTATGGATCTACTAATGTTAAAAATCGGGAACTACTTAAGCTACTACTCAATTTTGTTTCTGCTTGTGGTATACTGTATTCATTTATTCTGCTTCTGATGAAACATTTGTCAAAGAAATGATATTTCCTGGATCTAATGGTTAAGGTTGAAAATCCAGAAAAGCCGGTAACTTATTTTTTCTTTTTGCTTGTATCTCTGATGTTCTCTCTCTAATTGAAAGTTTAATCAAAGTACTCTTCTTGGTCTTAATTTACGTGACACTATTTGAATTTGACAAAGTTTAAGAAAGAACTTGCCGTATAAAACAAGTATTGAACATTCGTATTACCATAAATCATCTCATTAAGATGAAATTTTTAAGTTTAAATTATTTTTAAAATATAGAAAAATGATATTCTTTTTGGACAAACTATAAAGAAAAGTGTCAGATAAATTGAAACATACGAAGTAATATTTTTTCTTGATTAACTGGTTACAGCTTAGGCACGGTGTCTCATTCTGCGATGTTGTGTTCTGATAATTTAATTAATTTTTAGATCCTTTGGTGGTTCTTTTTGTGTGTGTATGTGTGTACACATATATATTTTACATTATTTGTCTCCTTCATTATGGGCATAGCAAAATAATACTATTATCTTACTGTCTTTCTTTCTCAATTCCTAATTTTTTTCCCCATAAATGACTTGTTAAGTATATTAATGTTGCTTTTATGGACTTATCTGTGTTTATTCTGTTTGTCCCTTTATATTCTGTTTGATCCTCCTATTCACAATATTTTAACCATATTGGGATGTCGTAGATTTACAGGCAAATTGGCGAGAAGTACGGGGTGGAGTATTCTGAAGCTGAGATATTGAAAAGATACAGATGGGCTTATGAGCAGCCTTGGGGTAGATCTAGGCTCAGGTATCTTGTTTTGAACCACTTAATATCTCACCTGTTGGTTGTAATTTATATTTGTAGTAACTTACTTCCTTGTCGAAAATACTTTGTTTCTTAATCTCTTTGAAAATACGCAATATGTTTCTCGTTAAATTCTTTTTCTGAAAGATTATATTTCTCCTGGATAGAGAAATGCCAAATTTGCACTCTGGATTTTACTGTTTACCAAGTCACTAAGTGGTTTTCAAGCCATATTGTAAAATCTTTTTGGGGGAGGGTTCCCTCCTGGTCTCCACTACCTCTTTTAGAGCCCCGACTAGGAAGTGCTCGCTACCAGTATTTTACCCATGCCCCTTGCTCGAACCTGAGATATCTATTTAAGGTTGGAGGGATCCCATTCATCCCACCTCTGCACCACCAACCCTTCGTAGTTGAGCCATAGTAATTATAAGTGTGATACAAGGGAAATGTTGTTCTTTCTTTCTCTGTTCTATCTATTCTGATTTTAAATGGATAATCAATCAAAAAACTATGTTAATAATTGATTTACCTGTTCAAAAAACTTCTGTGCAAGTAGAAGTTTCTCCAATTCATGGATTGGTTAGAAACGTTGGTACTAGCTAACGTAATAAATGAATGGAGCCCTCTTATTTTGTACGGATTGGTGAAGTTAGAATGGAAGTATTCTTGCCATAGCATTTCCAGGTTCAGTACGTTTGGTATCAAGTCGTATAGCTTGCCCTTAAAACCTTCACGATTCTTGAAATGTATTAATCATGATCCTCTAGTGTCTAGGTTGGTCAAGGAATTTATATTTGATCCGTTCCCTTGTGGGCTTGTCTAGGTGGATTCAACAATCACGAATAAATTATTTTGTAAAAGAGGAATGCTAATTTTGGTAATTCTTAAAAGCTCAAAAACATGTCTTGGTTAATTAGAAGTTAAAACATGCATCTGGTTAAACTTGTATATTCTTGGACTTCTGTCCAGCTATTCCCTTCAAAAAAAATTCTTGGTCTCACTCAACAATTAAATTTATTCGTTTTCTCTCGTCTTCATGATGCAGATATGTTAACGATGGAAGACCATTTTGGCAACATATAGTTAGTTCTTCGACTGGGTGTTCTGACTCTCAGTACTTTGAGGAGCTGTATAACTATTATACCACTGAAAAGGTTCACTCACTTTGAAATACCATTTCGTTAGACAGAAAATCCATTTTTCTTCGAGTTGAAAACAGAACATCTCCACTTATACAAAGACACTTAATAATCTCAATTTCATTTTCATTCTTCAATAGGCTTGGCATCTTTGTGATCCAGATGCCGAGAGGGTATTCAAGGCCCTTAGAGCAGCAGGAGTGAAGTTGGCTGTAGTGTCAAATTTTGACACTCGATTGAGACCAGTTTTAAGGGCTCTGAACTGTGATAACTGGTTTGATGCTGTAGCAGTGTCAGCTGAGGTAATATATTTGTCGTCTTTCCTTTTGGTTTCTTTTCGTCATTGCTGATCCAATAGCTGATATTCATTTTGGCTTTTAACAGGTCGAAGCAGAGAAGCCTAATCCAACAATATTCTTAAAAGCTTGCGAGTTCTTAGGAGTAAATCCAGATGATGCTGTTCATGTAGGTGATGATCGCAGGAATGACATTTGGGGTGCTAGAGATGCAGGTTGTGATGCCTGGCTATGGGGAAGCGACGTTAACTCCTTCAAAGAGGTAATTGTTTTATTTGCCTCTCCTTTAGGTATATTTGCACAACTTGCTCTATTGGTTCCGATTCACTAGAATACTTTTCATCGCTAGTTGCACTAAATTCTAAGCTTGGACTGACCCCAATCTTTCACCTGAAACTGTCGTCTGTCCTGTTATTTGTCTCGTGCAGGTTGCTCAGAGAATAGGTGTTGAGGTCTGAAAGGGTAATGTTAGCAGTTGTTTTCGATATCTAAAAAGCAGCGTCATGTGTAGAAATCTCTTCATAATCCTATGTATGTACATATTCTGCTTTTGTAATCAGTATGAGAGATATCACACAATGGCCTTTGTTGGTGGCAATGTTTAGAGTGTGAATAAACAGGCTGTACAACTTTGGTTTCTCAATGCCATATTTTAGTAGCCTCTTTTGTATGTTGGAAGTAAGTCGTTGTTCTACCTAGTTATGCATCTTTTAATTTTACAAGTGCAAATATAGAGGTGGTTTGTTTGTTCATATATCGCTCAATCTTACAGAAACGTTTTTAGGTTGTAGTCTAATAGACAATGGAACAACTCATAAGAAAGTGATTCCATTTTTTCATCTGTGAGGATACATACCAAATATTTTCAATGACCAATCCAATAGAACAACTCAAAAGATAAAAGAAGTGTCGTACAAATAAGAATCTCGTTGGTTACACAATTTCTTGGTCATATCGATAAATATAGGATTTACGGCACAGTTACTAAGAATGGGTTGTTAGACTAAATTTGCTTGTCTCCTTTATTTGCTTTACTTATTCGCAATATTGTCCACTCATTTTCTTCCTCTGCATCAACCTTGGCCTCTTGATGTTCTTTCTTCTTCCTATCAAGAAAATCAATCAAGCCTTTAAGTACAATGTCAACTTCATCTTCTTTCATTAGCTGCTCAGCCACCTCAGCCGGTGTTACCGCCGTAGTTCTGATTAAATTCTCAATTTCTTCAATAAGTTGATGCTCTGTAATTCCAAGGTAATTGGAAGCAAGAAGCCTAAAACCACAAGGAGTGCAATATGCCATGTGAATGTGCACATCCATTCGTCCTAGTCGCAACAATGCAGGATCGAGCTTTTCTACATGATTTGTCGTGAAAATTATAATTCTTTCGTCACCACAACTTGACCATAATCCATCGATGAAGTTCAACAAACGGGACAATGTCACCTATAATAATAAAAGATAGACAATGAAAATATTTGGACGTTTATATTATTGCGTTTTTATTGATAGCAAAGAAAGACCCACATTGGTAATAGAAGGAAAAAAAAAGTTACATACCAAGTGTAAAGATACTTTTAAAATCGTGTAGAATGTTTTTTAAAAAATCACGCTCACATGGAGAGAGCAATATTATCAATGTTAAGAGTGTCCTTGGTCTAGAATGAGACCCAACAAAGTTGTTGTTAAGAGTAGCAATTGACTCCTTTTCTTGAATTTTACTAGATTTAGTATCTCATTTGTTCATGCTAGATGTTGGTCTAATTAGACCATGAGTTTCAAATGTCTAGAAAAATTCTAATGTTATTCCACAAGGCAATCTATATGGATGTAATAAACAAGAAAGACTATGATAACAAATCCTTTATTGTTGGTCAATAAAAACAATGTGAACTTGACCCGAAGGAAATTATATCATATCATGCTACGAGTATCTTTAGACCAACATGAGAGCCAAACGTTTCTATCAATCACCTTATACTAAATTGAAAACGAAAAAAAAAAAGTAAAAAAGATAAAGACGCTAACCTTGCTTACTTCGTCATGAGATTCATTTGAAGGATCAGCTACACGACTCGACAACTTTTCTTGCAAATCAATGGTAGCATCAATATCCTCCACCACCAAAATGGACTTATTGGCGGTTGCCACCAGCAACCGCCTTAGGTCCGAGTTCTTTTTCACCTCTGTCAACTCCAAATCATATCTATCAAAATTCAAGTAATTCGCCATGGCTGCAATCAAACTCGATTTCCCTGTCCCTGGAGGACCATACAACAAGTACCCTCGTTTCCACGCTTTCCTAACTTTCCAATAATATTCTTTCCTCTTCACAAACCTATCCAAATCCTTCAAAATCTTATCCTTTTGCTCTGAGTCCATTGCTAATGTATCAAACGTAGCCGGATGATCAAGATTCACCGGTGTCCACACTGCACTAAGGTCATGCATATTCTCGTAATCCATAGTATGTATTTTTAGTGTCCTTGTTTAGAGTTTTTGCAAATTTGCCTCGTTGATAATGAAAGGCAGGTAACATTCTAGAACAAAGTCCTTGATTTTTCGATGAAACTTGAGTTCATAGGATCTAACCTCGGATCTCAGAGTGGAATTCATGTCACGCGGATTGTAAAAATACTCTTTGGATGTTCGAACTTCTTTACATGCCCAAATCCACTTGAACTTATGACCTTTGTAAATGTCAATAACTTCCTCGTTTCGTTCCATGCTCATGTTGAAACTCTTCTGCTTCTCTTGTTTGCTTATTTTGAAACGACGAGTGTCAGGAGAGAGCTTCGTGCCTAAATAAATTTGGGCTCATTCGTAAACTTCATTGCTAACCATACCATCAAATTCGTCAATCACCATAGTCAGTTGATTCGAAAATTAAAAAAAAAGACTTCATCTTGAACATCTGGTGAGAGATTATGTACCACCATGGACATTGCAGCAGCAGAGCCAACTGCTGATATTATAGTTTTGGCAATTGCCATATTTGATTCACTAGAAGAAGACATGTTGATTCCTATAAGAATTTGGGATAATGGGGTTATTAGGAAATTTAATCAAGATTATAGAAAGTTGATTGTTGATAGCTCTCCTGTTTCTAATTTTTATATATCTCTTGGAATAGAGGAGTAAGATGGGAACAGAATCTTGAAATGTAGTTGATGGAGAAGTAAAACTGTGCTTTTCCTTTTTGACAAGTAATTAGGAATGTGTCCGTTAATGAAATGTTCAAGAAAAGAAGGTTGTAAAGCCACAAAAAGATTAGAGAACTAGAAAAGTTGATTACCAATGGTGTTTTGTTTATTGTAAATCATGTTATTGGAGCTAATTCCATGGAACTTCTAAGGTGGAAAATGTTTTACACCAAACCTAAGATATGAGTTCTTTGAAATATTAAAATACTAGTAGTACTTTTTAAGTGGCACTTTGCTTGTTAATATGCCCATTTTTATAACATGTGAGATGCATTCTTTTTTGAACATCCGGGAGTCAAATGAGGAATGGGCATACGCTGGTTCGATAAGCCAAGGAAAAACAACCACTGCTTTGTTTTGACACTCAAACGACCAAAGAGTATTGATCATTTTCCATGTGAAGGGCGAACTTATGTGGGTGATTAAGATTGACAAACTTTTAGGCCGACAAGCTTATAAAGATGAAGTACGCATAACATTTTTAGCTAAGTCATCATGCCCCTTATGCCGGGGACAGCAATTCATCAGCATGAAACTGGAATTGCTAGTAATTGCTGGTTAGTCGTACGGCGCTGAATTCGGTCGTCCTTACACACCGCCATCACATTATAGGAGCTAGTAGTGCCCAAAGTCTCTACCTTAACAAGTAGGGGATGTCGAAGGCAGGGCTAGTGACTGGAGCTTGCGGGCTCAATGTGAATTAGCTCAGAAGACAAACCTATGTTGGCCTAGATCCGAAGCAGATAATACGTGTCATGGAATTGGGTTGTGACATTCCAAGTTAATTTTATTTTGTTATCATTTGATCAAAGACAGTAATTGATGTACAGAGTTCAAATTCTAGCAAGTACCTTTATATCATAAATCTTCTCTTTTCTCCATGATTCATTTGTCCAACCTCATGGAAATAACATTAAGAAAAAAAAAATAGTACAAGATGGGGTTCTTAGTTGTTGATCATCACATAGGTTGGCATACTATGTAGGAGTAGAAGAAAAAAAGAAAGAGGAAAACATTGCATAGAAGAAAATTCCTATTTCAAGATCGACAAGTGAGGCTTGCTCAAGTAGTAGAGTACTTCTACCATCAACAGCTAGGTTGAGGATTCGAGTCACGCTGAAGGAAAAAGTGAGAACACTACCGATCAAGAAATCTTATTTCAAGATCCATACTCATAAAGGTATCTTTCTGCAAAGGCAGCATGAGTAGCTGCACCAATAGGCAATACATCTTCATCAATCATGAAATGTGGT
>JBDJHY010000002.1:11851974-11869594 GCA_039654485.1 Withania somnifera
ATTTGTCTCAATTTATATGATATAATTTGAAATTTCGAAAATCAACAAAAAAAAATCTTTAATATGACTGCGTGATTATTCATATATACACTTTAAATATATTAAATTATTAATTCTTGTGACTTATAGTAATATCTTTTGTATAGTTTTTAAATATATAAATGATAATAAAAATGATGATGGATTATGTTTAAAAAAAGTTCTTATTACTGAACTAATTTTCGTGATAAAAAACCACTCAGTTTTACTTTAAGTATCACAGAAAGTTAAATAATAGTTTCTTGTAATTAAAAATTAGTCGAGCTTGCGTAAGTAACTAAAAGTATCATAAAAAGTTTCTCTTTTGTTTCCTCCCATTGATGTTTTGTGATATATCGGCAAAATTGAGGGACTTTTCGTGAAGAAAAGATAGAGGCTGATGTAATATTGAAAGAAGGTGGAATGTTTTTTTTTTTTTTTTTTGTATTAAAGAAATAGCATAGTGATTTGTATGCAATAAAAGGAAAGTTGAGTTGAACATATTTCTAATTTAATTTTTCTTTTGTTAATTCCAGATGCAAGGGCCAATGGAAATGGACATTCAGATTCTGAAGACGAAGCTCTTAGTAATGGATGAAAAAACAACAAAATCATATATAGTTTAATTTAGATTTTGAGCTCTTCTAAACAATTGTCAACAATAATTAAGAAGACTTTAAAATAAATAAAAAGATGTGATAGCCACTCCTTGTCATATAATACTCTCAAAGGTTTCAAATGAACTGTTTGAACTGAACTTGAAAGAATTACAATGGACTAAAATTAATAAATGAATGAGTTATTGACTTGCTTAAATTTACTGAAATATAATAAGTCATAAGCTAGTCATAACTTAATTTGTTTAATAATTATTATATTTTAATTGATTTATTTATTTTTTAATTAATTTTTTCATGTCAAATAAATTTTTTTAAGAAAAAATTAAGCATAGATAAATATATCAAAAAAAAAATTAAAATCATATTAACAAGATACTCAGTAGTTAATTTGGGCTATATGTAAATTAAATTTATTTTTTGATGAGTTAAAATGAATCGAACTAAAATAAATGGATTAGTACTTGATAATTAGGCCAACCAAATTTAAAGAAAATATGATAAATTATATTTTTATGGGATAATGTTGTCACCTCCAATAGAAACATAAGATCAATTCAGCAATGGTATATCATTATTCAATGATAAGAGACTTCAGGTTTTTTTTTTTTTTTTTTTTTGCTAGTTAGGAGATCTATGGGTTTTATACTTGTGGAAGCGAATCATCTACACACGACTCGAATTATTGATCGTCGAATATCTCACATTACGGATGGATCCCTTAGTTTCATATCCTAATTATCCTCGATATAGAGTGCATCTTTCAACACCCATAATGTATATTAACATGGACAACTTACATATATATCATAGCTTTCAAACATAATTACACTTTATGTCATATGTTTATTAAATTTTTTTTTTTTTTTTGTTTCTTGACGCGGGTATCTTAGCTATCCTTTTCCTAATTATAAAGATATATAGGTATCAATTGAAATACAGAGATATTTCAGTATCAATTGAGATACACATATATGTATTTTAAAACATATACAACGTCTTAAAAAAATTTAAGATATGTCGGACTAAAATAAATTTTAGATACACAAAAAAAATAATTTTTTTAAAAAGTAAGGAGATATCAAAGTTTAGACATTTCTTATAAGTTTTTTAAATTTCTTTATAATGTAAAAATTATAGGATATATGTTTGACTACTTATGTTATTTAGGCTATTAATCTAGACAATATTAAAATATAATTAAATTAACTAATGGGCCGATTCACTAAGCTAACTCACATCTCTTATGAGTGTACTAGGCCCAAAAAATATTTTAACTAACAGATATAATATGAAAAAAAAAATGTAATTGGACTATGATTTCTTATTTTAGCTAATTTTGATCTAATTCATGTAGGCCTAAGTAATATTTAAACAGGATAATGACTTATTCATTTATTCTCTTAAATTCAACCAACACCAATAAGACTTGCTAAATTTATTCAACGATATGACTATGAGTGTGTTTGGTAGGAAGGAAAATATTTCCTAAACATGTTTTTATTGAAAAACAAATTAACCATTTACTTTTTATGTTCAGTAAGTAAGCTAAAAGACATAATTTTAAAAATATTTATATGCATATAGTCTAGGAATGGGATGGGAGGATTTGGAAACAATCTTTTTATCTTTTTGAGTAGGATAAAGCTTATGTACACTCTATCCTCCGCAGACTTTACTTGTGTCACTTCGATGAATATGCTATCATTGTTATTTATTTTTATAAAAAAATTATTTTCTATCAATCAAATATTTTTAAAAAATAAAAACTAACACGCCAACATATAGGTCAAAGATAATATTTCAACAAAGTAAAACTACATTTCCAAAGACATAATCATTTTTGCTTTGTACCCTTTCATAGTCAATTATTAACATCGTCTGCAGTAATTAGATGAATGAATTTTGCAATGTGTCAAACACGCCAACGCAATGTACAACAAAATTCCAAAGAAACGTAAAAAGATTACCTAGCTAGATGATGATCAAAATCTACTTTAGGACGTGTCAACATGTAATCGAGTTTATTTAAATTTCAATTTTTTTATTTTTGCAATTCAACTAAAATCGCACTCTCTTTAATTTATATGGCATAGTTCGCATTTTGAAAAGCAAAACTCTTGATTTTGATCATAAATTCAGAGATACGAAATCAGATTTTTTAAGTTTTATTTTTTGACATATTTAAATTTTTAATTATATTTTATTTACATATGCAGATATAAAATTAATTTGAGAGAAAATTAAACCATGAAATACAGTTATAACGAGGAATTATTATACAGAAATTTCACCCTACTACTTATTAACTATCCTATCATTTTCATAGTAATTTATATATGACATGGTTGCTTTAATTTATATAGTACTATAGTGTAGTGCCCACATGTACATGGTTTTGGGACGTCATTGTAAAAATTGATATTAACTAGTTTAAAAATATGTCTCATTTCAATGAACCACATGTCTGGTCTCAAATATTGTGAGGGGAAAAGTACATTCTCAATTGAAGATACCTAAGGTCCTACGTTGCTCTCAAAATTGATCTCATTTTTGTAGTGGAGTTTGACCACAAATGAAAACATTCATGTTCCTAGCTAATAGTTTCGATAATTTTGGCTTAAATTTTATATTTATATTTAAAGATAACTTATTTGATTGATGTCAATTTTTATATTTTTTTTTTGAATTCAATTTCTTTATACAAAATTTATAAATTAAAAGTTCTGAATAGACCTCGATAAGTTTGTGATGTTTATCATATTTCAAGCTAGGCATTTTATTTTATAGTGCCATTGCACGTGCAATAATGGAAATTAAATGTCTTAATCTATGCATAATAATAAATTTCATGTAGGAGACTGTCTATATGTATATGATGTATGTCAAAGATTATATAAGTCTACGTGCATTAGATTTAGGTAAATATTTATACCCTTTTACACGTTTAGAACTGAACTAAGATTAATTAACAATATTTCCATAATGATGCTTCTTCTTAACGTTTATTCGACAGAAATTGTCTAAATTCATGTATTAATACAAAGAATCTGTCGTTTATAATGTTCATATTATGTTTGTTGATTCAACTTTATTGCTTGTTATTTGTAAAGTGCTTCATATGATAAGTTGTTCCAAAGAATGACAACTTTTTCTTTTTTTATACTTTAACATGAAACATATTCAACTAATCTACTAATTATGGGAGACTCCAAATTCTAATTAACAATGAATTATATATTTTTGTCAATGTAACAGAAATCGTTGAACTCATCACCACTAATTTCTTCATAGTGTCAGAGTGGAATCCCCTGAGTTTTTTGATGACATAAGTGGAAAGGTGTAATATATTTTTGTTAAAAAAAGAATTAAATAAATAAATTGCCGTAGTAGCACCACTAATTAAAGCGCCAACGGTAATTAATTATCTTTTAAGATTTGAAGGTACTGACAAGAATTAGATGACCAGATAAAGAGATCCTTGGTTTTAGTCATCAATCATTATTAAGCTTAACTTGTCTTTGTTTTGAAATTGTCTCTTGTCACTATCAACCTTCTGTCTAACTAGTATCAGTACTGTAAATTATAATTAATTACTGGCTAATTAATGGATTAAGAAAATGTACCTTCGTACTTAAGTGAAGATATTTTTTTCCTTTGACTGTACTATTTGTAACAAGTTGATTTCATATAGATATAGATGTTCACTTAACAATAATTATTCTGTTACTAATAATATATCCTATGACCCTAAACGCCGGGTGGAAAAAAGACAAAACAAATGTTTACCTTGTCTCACATCAATTGATATTTTGTTTTTTCTCCAATTTTGAATTGCTTTTTTTTAATTAATTTTCGTATTGCAAATAGGCTTTCAACAATCATAACTTCCCAACAAACACAATAGAAAACCATGGGCATAAGACACCTGGTATATTTCAATTAGCAAATATATGTAATGTAACCACCTATAGACTTCAACATTAATTCTCTATAGGTGATGCAAAATATATTAACGAAATAAAAAAGTTTACTGATGAAAATTCATAATAAAAAAAAAAAAACAACTCATTGAAAGGAAGAAGGAAAATCCTAAAACCTCTTTCTTTACCTGTCTATACCTTGAATTGAATCTTATTAGCCACACTCTTTCTTGTTGGCATTGCAAGTTTTGCTATATTTCTTATGTATTTGTCCATATTTTACTCTATTATATGAAAGTAATTAAATTAAAATGTTTCCTTTTTCTTCTTTAGTAAGAAAAAATTCTCTTATCTTTTTTTGATACAAATGGAACACAATTCAAATGGATGGATGAATTACGTCATTAATTAGCAATAACTTTTTTAAATATAGTTTTAAATTTTAAACATAATGAAAAAGATTTAAAAAAAATAATTGACTTATCCGTGGTATATCTTTTTTCAACCATTTTTATGCACTTAATTTCACACTACCAAAACGTCTTAAATAATTATTTCCATTTATTAGAGAGAAAACTATCGACCATTAATTCAAAAATACTTATCATACTGATAATCTTTCCATTTTATATCAATTCAAGAATATTAACTTCTCTAAGATACATTCAAACTGCATTCTGGAACATTCGAATTAGAATTTGTTTTTTATATTTAAAAAAAACTTTAATTAAATTTATTTTTCCATTTTGTTTTATTAGCTTTTTATAGTCATGGAGTATGGACAATTTCTTTTTAGTTTTGAAATATTGATTGTAAGCTTTTCAAAAGAGAATTCAGCGAAATAACTTCGTGACTCTGAGAGAAGTACTGTTATTATTTAAAATAATTATCGCTCATATTTAAAGGTGAAAGTAATCTCCAAGATACAAATTTATTAAAATTTAATCATTTGAAAGTAAATTACTTTTACTAATATCTAAGGTTCTTATCCAAAAATATAAATAATGTAAAGTTTAATTTCTAACCATTAAAAATTATGATGCAGCAAATAAAGATGTTTCTTTCTTAGTTAGAGAGATTTTCGTTTCGATTTTTATATATAAGAAAATGCTTGATAGGGAGAATTTTTTTAAAAATAAATTCCATGCTGCATTAATTAATTTTTAATACGGATACTACTAATATTTTTTTAAAAATAATATACACAAACTTGTTCATAATTCAGTTTCCGAAAAAATCTCAAAGCAAACGGAAGTAACATTCATGTCAGTTTTTCTAAACGAATTTCCCATTATATCCTCCTGTACGATGAATCCAACCCAAAACTTTGACATTACGTTTGTGGTTGGTCAGGTGACGTGTCGGTTTGAAGCCGACTCTTAAAGGTTAATGTTGTTTTCTAAATTATCGAATTCATCTAAATTCAATAATTATTTATACAATGTAATTTTATAATTAAAATATTATTAAAATTATAAATAAAAGATACATATAAATATTAAAATGTGTTATATCTATTTATTTATTATATTAAAAATAAATATTTATTTAATAATTTTTTATTTATTTTAGATGGATTGAATAATATATTTAACTATCACTTTCAATTCTGAATTCGTCTATATCTAATTCAATTCTGAATTCGTCTATATCTAATTCCCCTCCCCCTATCACCTCACCCCAAAAATTTCCGCCATATTCTCCTATACTTTTTCCCTTTCTTCTTCCTCATTGATACATATTCATCCCCCTATATCCCAAACAAACACTTGTCTTATATATTTATATAAAGCAGACCTATTGTTAATTACATTTTTATCATATCACAAATGAATGGAGAAGATGATGTGTAGAATTGATCCATTTGATTATAAATCAATTTCTACAAATTTGATGTTCAAGAATTTTAGCTCATTGATAGCTATTCTCATCATGGTATTTTTAACAATTTCACTTCTGGTGTTGCCTTTGGTTCTGCCGCCGTTGCCGCCACCGCCACTAATGCTTCTGTTCATCCCAGTTTTGCTTATGGTGTTGCTTGCTTTCCTAGCTTTTACTCCTTCTCAATTACCCAATAATGTGCCTATCACTTAATGTACTGCATACTACACGCAAAAAGAAGCAAAATATTGTTGGTTTTTTTAGATTTTTTGTTTTTCTCAGTATTATAAAACTATGTGAATTTCTGACCGACATTTTTGTCAGATTGTCGTTAGAAATACGTGATCTCCGCCAGAATGTTTCAACTAGGACAGAAATTTGGGATTTTCATTCGGAATGTGAAGTTTTTTTTTTTTTTTTTTAATTTGGTTTCATATGCATAATGCATTCTCAGAGAGTTGTAGTTTTAACTTCTTTTGGTTGTATTCTTGTAGGCGGATGATTCGAATTCAATATTATCAAAGACTAATAAATATATATTTGTAATTAAAATTATAATATATTCCACGATAAGAATCTTATAGATTAGATTCATGAATTTTATAAGATTTGAATTTGTGCATGTTGTAGGACGTATAAATATTTCTTTTTGGGAGCAAAGAAGGTGCAAGTTTATAATAAGAAAAAAAAAAATTGAGAATTTAAAGTTACATTAGAATTTTCTCGGTGGATTGAATAGACCAAATAAGGCAACTTTGTTTGAATTAATTTTCGTATAAAATACAAGGAAGTTGTTATTACGTGAACTTTATTTGTAAAAATTGCAGTACCAAGATGGACTTTTAACTAATTTTGCGACTCTTATTACCTCCATTATGTATCAGGTAAAGAAAATTATTTAATATTTTGGTTTAACTGACATTTAACTCTCACAATTTGATTTTCTTTTTTAATCTGTCATTTCACTTACTTTGATCACTAAATCACATATTTAAGTGCTTAATTATTTGAATTCTTATCATGTATGTTTTTATTAAGTACTTTTAATAAAATTTTAAATTTATATCTAAAGAATTATTAAAATTTTAATTTCTTAAAAAATATATACACATATATATATATTTATTTATGTTTCACAATTCAAATATTGAATTCGGATGAAATTTATTGCGTCTGCTCCCAGTGAAGAACTCATGTGAATAGCAGTGATGTGGACAATGTATTCATGTTAAATTAATTTGATTTTGATTTTAATTAAATATAAATATAAATTTATATTAATATTAATATATTAGATAATTAGTTGTAAGCATTTGCCGCCACTTAGTATTGTCATGATCTGAGGCGACGTTTATATTTAATTTGATATTTTCAAGTGTTAATAATTAAATTTTAAAATATATTTAATTAATTTTTTATAAAAATAATCATTTCGAATAAAAGTTATTAGGTTAAGGACTTCTAACTTCCCCCTGATCGATGCATAGGTGTGGTCAATCTTTGGAGAGTAGGAACTTTTAGTCACTATTCTTCAGGTGCATATAATTGGGTAAAATATTTTTGCTGATTATACGATAAAATATATCACACTAAATAAATTTGATGCGATGAACTTAATTAATGATAAAATTACTTAATTTTTTATTATTATTTTCTGTTTTTCCACATGGTTTAGCAAAACCAGGGTCAATTTACTACAATAAACTTATTTTATTTAATGTTGAGAGAGAGATTCCCTCTTTTCTTCTTTTGGAAAATTAAAGAAGATCACACACCAAACAGAATGTATAAATATATACTTGGACTTCTTAGTTTATTAGATAGACAGAGGAGTATACAATTTTGAAAGTAAGACTTGAAGTGATTAATAAAATTATTATTATATAATTAAAATATTATGAATTTAAAAATAATTTTAATAAATATATAAGCTAAAATTATCTATAATAAACATTTATAATTAAATAGTTTTGTATATAGTAAAAGTTTTAGCACATGTGGACTAACACAAGGGGAGTCACCAAATTCATCATCAACATAGTGTAGAGGAGTGTAACAAGTGGCTCTAAATCTAATTGCCTTTTAAATAGAATAGCCAGACAGAGACTCTAACTAGAAAAGATTTTGCCTTCCCAATAAAGGAAAACATTAGCATTTCTGTCGGCTACTCATCATATTCATCTGTACTTAGACTAATTTTCCTCCGCTTTAATAATTTCCATACGGCGCTTCTCATGTTTTTGGCTTCAAGGCTTAGCATCTTCTTCTTCTTCTTTTTCTTTTTTTCATTTTCATTTTTATTTAATTAAATTTAAATTTACTCATTTCAGATTCATTTTTAGGGACAACGAGATCTTAATATCTTATTTTTATTTTTAATAGCTTAAATCTACCATCACTAATTAAAAAATAAAAAAATTTCAACCACTTTAACTCCTATGCACCTACTTGAGAGATATGTACACGTAAAATAAAAGGTATACTCTTTATCGTTTATCAATTGGTATTTCATATTTCTACTGAATATCCGTCAGTTAGCTCGATCAATTAATTTAAATTTATATTATATAAGATATATTAGAAAGATCAAGCTATCCACTAAAGTTTTTCGTACATATAACTCTCCTTTGATAAAATTGGGCATGGTAACTAAATTTATACACAGAAAATAACTTTCTAAGTTTTATATTGTAGTTACATTTCATAATTATATTTTAAACTGGATTAAAATTTCACAATTTTTATCAGTGATTACAAATTAGTTGTCTTTTAACAGACATTATAGGATAGGAGTTAGGACCTACATTCTTTATTGTGTAATTAATTTCTTATTTATTTTCCTTTAATTCTAATATTTGCAATATTGAAATTAAGAATTTAAGATAGATGCAATTGGCCCTATGTTAGATTTTATTGATGGTGTAAAAAAGTATAATTTAAGCACGTGGCTGTGAGGTATACACGTGTACATTTGCATGCATGATTATTATTCATTAATCAATCAATCACAAGAGATACAACACACACGTAAGGGTACTTACGACCACATTATTGGTTTGATCCAGTATATTACTATTGTCAGCTTTGAGAATAGAAAAAATAAATATTTTTAGAGAGTGTTTGATCCCTTACTGCTTGTTTGAATGGTTAGATAAATTTTATTATAAAATATTATTATTATTATGAAATAATAAAAAATATAATTTCTTTTTCTCTGAAACCTATTTGGTGTTATCGTATGGTTAATATAATATAAAATAATATATAATTTTTTTATTTTATATAAATTTAAATTAGTTGAGTGAGTAAATTCGTTGTACTTAAAGTTCAAAAGATGTTTTCCCTTTTGTGACCAAAAAATAAGTTATAAAAAAAAAATTTACATGAAAATTCAAAAAATCACTTCAAAATTTATAGTAGATTCATTGTACTAGTCCTAGAAGCTCAAAGGATGTTATAATTAATAATAGTGTAAAGTGAAAAAGGTTTTTTTACATGAATGTACGGTAGATATATTTATTTTTCCAATTTATTTGTCTATAATAATAATAATATGTTGTTTAGGGAACAGCACACAGCACAGAAGAGGGAGTGGGGGTTTGTGTTAATAATAAATATATATAATGTTTCTCTTTTTGTCACTTGATTGGACTTCCAGTGGGTGAGCTTCACAATCAAATCAGTACTTTGTTGATGAATCTTTTGCTCGATTATATTATTTGACACGACACAAGAAAAAGATTGATTAAGTATAATTTTACATGTTATGACATTTCACTTACTCTTGTGGAAATCTTTCTCAAACTATGAATGGATCGAATTAAGCTAAAAAATGAAGTGTTTTACTTGTATGAATGGATAAACCAATTACTTGATCAGATAAGTGATTGATAATTTTCATCATTAAGCGATAGATTGAATGTTCTGTGAGAGACAAATAAAAACATTATTGATCCTGAGCATATGTATATGTAATAGTGATAGTTTTGGACCTGTGCTTGAAAAACTCAGCCATAATATGGACACCACCAACAAAAGGTGTGTCATCAGGCACTCTTGCCTTTTTGATATTTGGATAAGGGGATTCACCACATCAACTTAGCTTGTCCATTTTTCCTTTTCCTTAGAGAGTGGCGAGAGAGAAAAGTATAGAGAGAAGACGTTAAGTGTTGCCTACACCCAAATTAGTTTTCAAGTTTGAGCAGTTTCAATTTCACCATAGAATTTGCGAATGAATGTTAGCCACCTCGAATGGCGTGACCCGCACGTATGGTTTTTTGAGGGATTTGCTCGAAAAACCACGATATTTATGGCTAATTATTATATATCGCGGCATTTATATACAAATTAAAATAAACAGCTATGAAGATATAGCTAACCGAAATTAAGAAAAATATAGTCATGTCGCTTGATTTATGGTCATATATTAGCTATTTCTGTAGCTTAGCCTAGGTACAAGTCCTCCAAATTCTACATGTAAACTTACCTTACCCAAGCCCAGGACCAGTAACCAAACTTCTATCCAAGCCCATAATGAAAATTATGAAGCCCAATAGATTGCAGAAGCCCATTATTATGTTTTACACTTTTCCTTGAGTCAATCCCCTGGTGATCTTAACTAAAGCCAATACCCAATAGAATGTGGGTAAATTACATATTAACCAAACATCATTACTATATTTATATTTTATCTCAATATTTTTTAAAAATTATTAAATATATATATATATATATATCTAAACGATCTATGATACGTGCGATACATTACATGTATCGCGATATATCTGAATGGCGCCCAAATACGCATGATACATTGCATGTATAACAACTACACAATATATCACGTGTCTAACCATACTTCTAAACGGGTTATAAGGAGTTAATTACTCCTCATACAACTAAATGTCTTAATACATTTGTCAACAATGTATTCAACGTATATCGTGATCCAAGTTATGTGTCACGCATAAAAAAAATAATTTAAAATGTAATTTTAAAATTTAGTTGTATGAAGAGTAATTAACTCCTATAATAATTTTTTTTTTATGTAGTTTATCCTTTTAATTCTATGGCATATTTGACTCCAACCATAAATAATACGGAACAATTTTGTGTCCATAATGTTGAAAGGGCAAATTTAATCTTTTCCTTTTTATATATTTTAAATTTAATTATTGTTTAGCTCACCTATGGTAACTAGTTAATTAGCACACACTACGTGTCGTTTATTTAGAGGAATCTATTAATCTATGTCCTAACAACCTGGTTTAGTTGGTTAACACAAGAAATTGCTAAATTAAATGTGGATTTTGCTTGATTTGGATTATCTCAAAAGAGATCCCCTCAAGTTGTACTAGTTTATTCATCCAAATAAATTAAAATATTCATCCAAAAAAATAATATAATTATAATGTATAACGTGTTTCTGTCTAGCACAAACTTAATATGACCTACGTGGTTTTGTTGCTAGTAATATTAAAGCCTTCTATCACTCCAGAAAGAACATAAATTAATGACAGACAAATTTTATCGTAACCATAGAAAAAACCCATTGCTAATTCTAAGCAAAAATATAAAATTTTGCCAAAAGTTAGTTATTTTGTGTTTTAACGTGATATTGTTAATGTTGATGGATCGGACTAATAAACACAACATTTAAACAAAAAATAAAGAAAAGAGATAAAGAACACAAGATTTAACGAGGTTCGACAATTTACCTACGTCCTCGAGAGTGATGAGTCTTGTATTCTTATTATATGATTTAGGTTACAATTACAAAATATATATAAGTAACCCTAGGTACAATTTACTGAAATTACAGAGTATATATAAGTCACTCTACTCCATTCGCTCGTTTCGCTTCGCTACGCTCCGCTCCAGCATCTGTCCCTTCATCTAAGATATGAGTTATGTCCATACCTAACAGTTAAAAGTTGTACAAAGTGTTTATCTTCTCTAATTTTATCGTAAAAAAGTGATTAGTCGAGGTAACAATATATGCCATGTAATCATATAAAATCAAGTTGATAAATTTAACATTATACGACGAACATATTCATATCATGCACTTATTTATTATCGTTCACATAAGTATTTTCTTTTCCCTAAAATTGTCCATGATGATTCATGATATTCATTTGAAATTTATTCATTATATTTATATAATTCTCCAAATATTTTAATGGTGCATGATCAACAAATAAGATCTTAAAGTACAAGGCCATCACTTTAAAAATCAAAAGTAATGGTTATGGTGGAGGGGTTCAATGTACCAGATTTGTTTAATCATATAGCAATTAATTCACCAGCTCATTACCATTACTAAATTATAACTTTTGTTATTTTAATTTATTTTATTTTATTTTATTTATTAAGATATGCCAGTTTTTTTTTTTTTTTTAATTTATTTGTTCAAGCATGGCTTCTGGTCGACAAGTTTTCCATGTATTTATATTTTTGTTCCTTGATACAAAATTGCATTGTTGGATTGTCTACTCCGTGAAATGATTAATTTAAGACATGGATTAAAAAATAATTGTTTAGTTAAACTAGCACTTTTTATATTATTATAAAAGGAGTGTGAGTCATCGCGACTGAGTTAGATTAATAATGATCGATCTCTCGAATGAGGGGTCTCAAATTTACGTTTTTTCTAGTCCACTCTTTCTTAAAAAACGAAGCTCCCCTACATACTTTATCGTTCGAGCTACTAAAGCGAGATTAATATTTACCTCGTGTACACCTAGAATATAGCAACTGCGGATTCAGTTGTTCGAAAAAATAAGGAGTGAGTATATCACGTCCTCTAGATTGAGAAAACCTTATATTATGATTTATGATTATGTTAATATGAAAAGATTAAGGAGATTATGCATATCAAATAATGTCAACTAATAGACATTATTGAACCCCACATATCATATATATATATATATGTCAAATATTATTATTTAATTAGTTGGGGGAATAAAACCCAATTTGGTTCAAGACTTTCAAGTAGTCCTCGAAATTAAAATGCTTAATGGATTAGCACCGTTGAGATTTTCAGATTAAAATATGAGATGACTTTATTTGAAGGGCAACTCATAATTGATTTTTTTTCTTTTCTTTTTATATACTTTATATAATATTTGTATATATGTGGTATAGTTTTCTGAAGAAGAGTGTTTAATTGACTATTCTTCATTGTATTAGGATGGAGATGGTCCTTTTTGAGAGAATGATCAGTTATATTAGGATTGAGTCACGATTAGGACTCCTATTAAATACAATTAGTGGCGGAGCCACATTAAAGTTAGAAATTTGAAAAATTATATTATTTTTATATTGTTCAAATTATTTTATGTATGTATATATTTATATAGCAGGTGTACCGAATACATTCGACTATTTATATGTTTTTTACTTTTTTAGATTTTGAATCTTCTTGAACTTAGTAAAAATTTTAATTGCGTTTTTCCTGAATTAGCCGTCCCACACTTCGATGAACGCAGTAATGAAGAGTTTGCATAGTTGAATACTAATAATGAGATTATACAGATAATATAATTAAGTAGAGTACTCTAATTAAGTAATATATTACTAAATAATATTACTTAATATAATTTCACAAATAAAATATGAGAAAAATAGTGTATATGCAATTTTAATCTTATTTTATAAAAATAAAAAAATTATTTTCAATAATACGCTTGATTTTCGTAAGGATATATTTAAAAAAAAGTAATTTAATTACTAAAATAGAATTTCAACTCCTAATAGGTATAGTGAAAAAGGAGGTCCAATGGTTCATTCATTTGACTTTTAGGATTCCAAAAATGGGACCAATTATTAGAAAAAGAAAACTGAAAATAGAAGGAAACATATCCAGAATTAGGGGACCAATTATTATTACTTAAACCATATATTTTCCAAGAAGATATAAACATTTTAATATAAAAATTAACGAGTAAAAAGACACAAAATAATATGTACTAGTAACAAATGACATTATCGTCGTGTTAAGAATATCAAAGTTCAATTGAATGAGAATTCTGCTTTAGCTAAAATGTCATTAATTAGTTTAAAGTATCTGATAAATTTATAAGTTACTAAGATTGACTTGAACTTGACTTGATTTATTATTGTTTTTTTAATCACTGAATTCATGTCCATTAACTCAAGAAACTCTTGATCGTTTGGGTCTGGCATTCGTGTCCGTAAGTCGCGCCTACACACGAGTCAAGCTAATTTGGCTTCGGCACAACCTTGGGTTTGCACCCCCTTGCGCGCACGCACGCAAGGTTGTACCACAGAGTATAAGTTTGTCAACAATTTACAAACCTACAAGTAACACTTTCATATATAAAGTTTCACACTATCCTCTATTCTACCAATGTGGTACAAAGTCCATTAATTTAACTTCCCAACCATCCTTTTATTCACACTTAACTATGTTCATTATCCAACAGGTTTAACTTAAAGTTGTGTTAAATATACCAAAATGATCTTAAAGTTGGAGATAGTCAATTTTTTTCAAAACAAACTAAAAAGGAAAGTAGATCATTCTTTTTTTAAACAAAGAAGTATTTATTTTGTAGTTGGAAATCAACTGTTTACGTATTATGTAAAATTTTCAATATCAACATAAATTTTGACCTAAATTTACTGAATTTGATGAAACCTGTAAGTCGGCTTTCCAACTCCACCCTTACTTAATGGCATGTTTTTATGGTTACAAAAATGTCCTAATAAATTTAATATCATGAATTTTTTATTTCTATTTTTTAAAACCTTTATTTTGAGTCAAATATATTGTTACAAGAATTGAAATGAATGGAGCATACTATATGGACAAAAAGACAGTACATCGGATTTTGTGGATCCATGAAAGATGAGAATATCCTTAAAGGTCAAAGTGATGATAAAAAACTCTTGGAAGAAACTGGTAATACTCTTGCTTGTCCTATAAAAATAGAGGATTATTCACCTCCACCCCGAGTTTTGATATTAAATTCAAAATCGCATTCAGGGTAGATATTACATAAATCACTATCTAACATGGAGTTTGTTAATTTTTTTGCTTTTAGAATCAAACTCGAGATTACTAATTATAACTATACTTATGATGGGCAAATGGCTTTTTACTCAAATCCTATATATATAACTCAATTATTATTGTATAAACTTTAAATTATGAATTAGCTTTTGATCACATATTTGCCTTTTCACTCTCCTTTCCAACCACAATCCTTGGTGATGAGTGAATTTTAGCGTAATACGAAAGTTTTCTTTAATTTAATAACTTTTGTACAAATTCTATAAAGTATTAAATTGTTAAATTTTATAAATATTTGATGATAGGTCTAATTTTTCACAACTTACAACATATATACTCAGTGTAATTCTACATGTGGGTTACGTCTGAAAATGATAAAGTATTCACAAACCTTTATTCCTACTTGAAGGTAAAGAGTCTGTTTTCGAACGACTCTCCGCTCGGATTCGTATTGCATCAAATATTGAAGTTACTATAAAAATTTATCAACTTCAAATTGTATGTAAATTCCCTTCTTTGTATTAATTAAGTTAGTAGCTTTACTGCATGTATGTTTCATCGTTATTCTTCATGTACCCTAGATGTTGTTTTGCTTGTCTAGTTATGGTCTTCTTTTCTTTTCCTCTTTGGGCTTTGGCTTTGTGAAAGAAAGAATATATATATTTTTATCATAATGCAAAGTAGTTGCATGTGTCTTTGGATGGTCCTTTATTTGATCGCAATCTTCTTTGAAACTTAGCTTTTCATCTTGTCTTCAATCTTTGATATTGTTGCTGCACATGCATACCTTTGTGAGGAAGGTAATTAAGTGAGAGCTTATTGTTGCTCAGTTATATAAGTTAGGATTTTTTTCTTTTATGTGATGTAACTTGAATCGATATGAAATTTAAGAACATAAAAATTCTTAAGCTTGAGATCTTAAATTGGTTAAGATATTTATGTGTGCTTAAAAGACTTTTTACCATCATTTGGTAAAACAATACCTCGGTGAGACGTATTTCGGGCAAGGAACAAAAGCGGTCAAGATCAGCCAAGGGATAAAAATTGCGCACAAAGGGTCAGTAAGAAGGAAAAATGTGTAAAGCCTAGGTAGCACCGCGTCAAATGCACAGTACCAGACTAAGGCGTCTCCTAACAGTCCGAGGACAAGTGGCCATATGACATTGGATGCGATACTATAATGCCTCATTGGTCGAAGGGCGCCCTTTATTCTCTATAAATAGTCCCCCTTCCCCGTAAAGAATCACTTCCTGTTCATCCTTATCCATTAAGCAATAGAATACTATATTCTAGTCTTTACGCATTATTAGTCTTTTTTTTTCCTACTGTTCTTGGTTGCTCATGCTGTAATAGCTTGAGTTTGGACGCTCCCGACTTTTGATTAATAAGAACAAACTCTCGACAATGATATAAGATTTGCGTCTAATCTCTGCTTGTTTGATTTATCATGTTCTTTGTTAAAGTTATTTACTTTCTTACAATCGTCATATTACTAACCTGAAGCTAAAACCGTAATACTTGCTCTTAACTCACGTACAAATTCAGTTATACCCAAAACTACGATAAATGTTTTACCATCTCATTAATTTCTAGGAAGTTAAAAAATCAATTAGCGGAGAAAAAAAAAATTGAGTTAAAAATATAATCAACAATAATAACTACGCAAATTGAGATGACATATTAATCTCATTGTCCATATCGTGATTTGCTCAAACTAAGCTCATTGGAACTCAATAATTTGACAAATTGAGTTCTCTAATACTAATTTTTTTTTATATATTTGACCAATGTATAAATTCTAACAAGAATTAAAGATATATATTGTATATGAATGATGAATCTGATCAAACGTAAAAATAAAGAAGCAAATTATATTGTTTTGTTGTTTAGATTTTAATTCATATGAAAATAGTCATATGCTATAACGTGAGGAGTAATTTAAAAAAAAAAAACTTATAGTAATTTTATTCTGTTTATGTCAAAATTGTTGGAAGATTCGATAGGATCTGCAACTCATGTGCCTCCATTTGTTACATGTCGTAATGGTATTGAGCTCAGTGAACTATTAAAATTACGAATTTAAAATACAGCTATATATAGTAATTTATATTTGAAAGTCATAAAATTTAAATGAATCTGTACAT
>JBDJHY010000002.1:11886287-11899876 GCA_039654485.1 Withania somnifera
AGAATGAGAGGATTGCAATTTATACTATTTTTCATATAGTTTTCATATATCTAGATTTTAAATTCAAAGTATTTCATTAATCTTAAGTTTAATTTAGCTCCAAATATTAGTCTCGTGGCAAGTAATAGGAACACAAGGAGCATTCTATTTCAATTTGTTTGTTTTACTTATTCTTTTACTTCGTCTAAAAAGGATTAGACGGAGATGCCTCTTTTTCTTTTTCTGCTACTCCTTTTAATTTTAATTTTTTATGTGACATTCTTAAGATAAAATTAAAGGGCGTTTTGGTGCATTTTACATTTTTTTTTTAGTTTATGATCATAAAATGCTGTGCCAAGCCAAACCCACACAAACAAAGGGAGTAGCATTTTTGTTGGTAAGTGGGTAATTGTGGTGGCAGTCAAGATTTCAACTTTATCGGTTCTGGAATTTAGAACAACGAATTCAATGGCTAATAATCAGATGTTTGTCTATTGTGAATGTTCTGGAACCGTCTTTGTTCAATATTAGTGAAATTATTTTAGAATTATTATTCAAAAAATCAGAAAATAGGGTTGAGGAATTTTTTTTTTTCTTCTTGATTCTGAAAAGCTGTACTTTGTTGTTACTTGATACCTTGCGGACATGATAATATAGCTGATAGCTATTTTTTTTTTTTAAAGGGATTTTTGGTAATTTAGGTAACTAGTATTAAATGAACTTTTTGTTGTCAGGTGATCAGACATTACTTTGCCAAGCCTTGTCAGCACGAGTTGCTTCGGATATTTGCTAAGTTTTTCAGTATTAAAAGATTGAAAATGTCTGAGGACGAGGTTAAAAAAATCTCACGCCAAGATATACAATTGGTAAGCCAATAGCTTAAATTATTTGTTTTATGCGTTGCTTGTATGAATCATTTAAATGGAGAAACATGTACAATGAGGATCATTGACGGACACAACTTGTTAGAGACTGAGGTGTAGTAGTGATAGAGAATGTCAATGGAAGAAATAGAGCATGCATTAGTATATTTAAGCTTATAAATCAGGTATTTGATTGCATTTTTGTGCTTAGATGGAACACTCTTTGCAGCTGCAACTGTTTCAGTTAATTTGTATTAAGGTATTTCAATGTCTCGAGAAGTTTTGCCTAACCATATATATCCATGAATTTGCATCTTTTTTAATTGAAGAGACGGCAGGAGTATGTAATGAGGCTATTATTTGGAACTTTCTTCCTTAGTTTAATGCGGATGCCTAGGTTGTGTTAGTTGTTCTTGTGGTCATTGTTTTTGACCAACTGACTGTCGCCCTTTGGGTCAGTTGTGAAAAACCTACCATATTAATGATCAAAATCAGCTAATGATCCATAATAATCTGAATCATCTGAATGAAAGGAAGTATCTGAAGACCCATTTTCTGGCTGTTGATAAGCACTGTGGTTAATGATGCAAGCAGCCCCAGGGATTTTATTTTGTACGTGTTGGGTTTTTGGTGTGATTGGGGTTTGATCCCATGACATTTAGGTTAGCTAATGGATAGAAAGTGAATGGACTTTGTCCCACATAGGAAGAAGAAAAGAAATTTTGTTGGGTATAACTTAAAGTGTTGGGAAGATGGTATGACCTCGCGACATCATCTCCGCTTGGATTGGCTCGGCGACACACCTAAATTCTTAACAGATACCTCCCATTGGCTATAAAGTCAGAGGTTTATACTCAAATTTGAAATCATCTACCTCTCTTCTTCTGTATTGTTTTTGAAAATGAAAGTAATACTGTGACTTGTATAATTGCTCGCATTCCACGTGCATCTTCTGCTAACATGAGCTTCTTTTCAGGTGCAAAATCTGATAGAGAGATGTCTACAGCTTTACATGAATCAAGAGGAAGTTGTTAGAACCCTCTTACATCAAGCAAAAATTGAGCCTGGTTTCACTGAGCTTGGTTTGTCCTTTCTCTTCCCAACATTTCGATTCTATTTTATGCGGACACAAAGCTAGCAGGATACCATGTCATCTCAGATATATAATTTTGGCATTTAATGATTTGGAAGGGTGGAAAAACATAGAGGCTGTGCCTTCTATACATAAAATAGGATTCATGACCAGGAAAGACAAACTACAAAAGTCATCTTGTTATCAGAAATCAGAAATTGATCTAATGAAGAGGATTGAAATGTTAATAAAATATTTTTTCGCTTTCAATGGCAAGCACTCTGTTCACCTACTTCTATTTTACTGAAAGAATTAGTAACTGGAGGAATTAATTTCTACGCTGAAGTTTGATTAAGATGAGGTGTTTGTAAATTTATGTTTCTTGATTCAGTTGGTCAATCTCCCATTTCTCATGATCTATGATCAATATGTGCTATATATATACTCCACGTGTATCTTGCGGAAGAGATGAGTCTGACATGTACATATGTTTCCAGTGTGGCAGAAGCTTGAAGAAGAAAACCAGGAATTTTTCAGGGCATATCATATAAGGTTGATGGTGAAAGATCAAATATAGAGGTTCAATGATTTGCTTGCGAGACAGGTTGAGACAATGCAGATGTTTCCAACTGAATCAATCCCCATGTGTAATGGATCTCAGATTCGGCAAAGTAAGGCATGGTATTTTGGATTGCCAGGTTGATCTTCCTGGAGATAATTATTCTTCTGTTTTTTTTTTTCTTTCAATTGCATGGTAAAATTCATGAATTCCACCAAGCCTAAAAATTTCTCTTAAGTTTTTATTTGCTTTAACATGCTTTCTGTCTTTGAATTGAATTGTTAGAAACTAATTAGCTATAGAGTGAACAACTTTGGAAAAGGTTTAAGCCATGAAAATGACTGAGCGCGAAATGTGAATGGTCGTGGAGGGAGTATATTAGAAATGAGGAAAAGAAAAAGGAAAAGCATAAGAGGATCTGTCTTTTGGTTCTACTTGTTGAAAAGCGTAAGACTACTTCTAATATGAGACATTGAGGTCCAAATACTTGTTGAATTTGGAGATATACTGGAATTGATTGCCGGATTTTGATATGTAAAACGGCCTAGAAATCTGATAAAATAGTGGAAGCAAGAGATGAAATTTAGACTTTTCCTTGCCATAGCATAGGCTTTTGTTTTGATGTGTTAGGATTTATTTGCAACATCAAAAACCTTAAACCTCTAAGTTGCTTATATCCCTTATACTTCTTGTGTCCTTTCTCCATTTAATAAAACCTACACAACAAGCATTGGACTCTTCAATTCATGTCTGCCTTGGTTAATTTTATGTATTCATGCTAAAATCTAATTTGCTAAATTATGGACTTTAGTCCAGAGAAGCATGTGCTTTTTAGCTTAAAGCCGGGGAGCAGTGTTTCTTTTTTCTCTCCAATTCGAAAAATACTGCTTCTTTGGGTGGCTTTAATCTCTCAACCTCCACACAGTAATAAAATATATGCAATTTGATGAGTCTCTGATAAATGTTTTGAAACTGGATGTGAACTTGGTAATTAATGTAATCTTTAATGATCATGAAAAACAAGTTTTGACAAACAAGTGGAGTTTATTGTCTAGTGCAAAGATATGAAGTAGTTTGTCATTAAGTTTCAAACTTTAGATTATGGATTACAAAGAAATCTAACAGATTGTGAAGTATATGAAGGAAAACTCTGGTTCATCTTGTTCTTTTAAAAAAATGGTTAGTACCAGCATTCTTGATCTCCTCTGAGGTTTAAAGGAGTGATGGATGTGCTATTCGGTTTAAATTTTAATATTTGATGTTTAATATCATGGTGACAGGATCAATTCCATTCTGATATTAACTAAACTAAGTGAAGTGTTTCTATCTCCCTTCG
Organism: Withania somnifera; assembly: GCA_039654485.1. Taxonomy (NCBI): domain Eukaryota; kingdom Viridiplantae; phylum Streptophyta; class Magnoliopsida; order Solanales; family Solanaceae; genus Withania; species Withania somnifera. The sequence goes on from JBDJHY010000002.1 coordinate 11,890,097, forward strand.
TTCTTTTTCCTATTGCTGAAGAGGGAGATCCTACATCATTCTACTTCACCTTTATTTTGTAATTTACTAATTTTTAGATTGTAGATTTGTTGAACTGCCATTCCATATTTTCTTTGTCGATGTTTTCTTACTTCCACCTCATGCTTTCCCTGTGTTTCATGGATTGGTACTGCATTAGATTTAGCTACTCAAGTTGTTTGGATTCAGCAAGAACAAAAGAGATGTAAACAAAATTGCATGTTTTACTAACATGTTATACTTTGTACTGCCGGTGCAACACTGAAATTAAAGTCTCTTATTTGATTATGCAATCATTTCATCAGTGAATTGTTGAATAAGGATGAAGGTTATCTGATGGCTCTTACACTTTTACAGTCCCACCGAACTCAACATGTCAACCAAGAGATCATGCTGGATCTAATGTGAAGACCGAGAATGTGCACCAGACTGTTAATGCCAATTTATCTCACGTATACACTAATGGTGCATCGTCACTCCAACCATGTATGCAAACTGCTATTAATGCATCTGCTCATGCATCCTCAAATTTGGGAATGCTGCAAGCGAGAGTGGGGGTGATCAAGTCAGAAGCTGGTTATTCAGGCAATTTGCCCTTCATGTATGGTTCTGAGACAAATATCCTCGAAGCTCATCCTGGAATTACGGATCCATCTGTTTCATCTTTTAGCAGTGTAGAATCAGATTCACAACCAATAAATGAGACTGTATTGGATGCTGATACATCTTCATTTGGTTTCTTGGGACAGATTCCTCGAAACTTTAGTTTGTCGGACTTGACAGCTGACTTCTCTAATAGTTCTGGTTTGTTCCTGTCCTCCCTTCTTGATTTATATTTCTCTCAAGTGCACATTCTTATCTTTGAATTTGTCATTTGTAGATATAATGGAGAGCTATTCTGGATCAGCCTACCTGGCAACAGACGTTAACAATTTGTTAGATCCACAAGATAGTAGAGTACATCAAGGTTAGTCATGTGGCTTGTTAATCGATTTCCTTAACCTGGTAAGCTAGTAGTTATACCAATACCTCTCATTTTAGCAGACATTAAAAGGTTGGATGTTATATCTGAAGGCTTGAGGTTCGAAGATTTTGCCAGTGATTGAGTGGACAATCAGATGGTACCATCTTGTTTTGATTTCAAAATTATCTGGTTAGGGATTATAGTTTAGCAGTACTCCAGCCCAATGTCTATAGCTAAGAAATTTCCAGTCTATATGCAGTTTAATATATTGGTGCAACACATATTTGACATTGTTTATTTATTTTTGGTAGGATCGCGTTTGTTGCAGGACCAATGACTCCTGGACTCTGGAAGGTTTTGTATATAGGATTGCAAAAGGAAGTGCTTTGATCTCTTTAGTTCTGGTTGACATGCTTGTAATTCTGGGATAAATCTGAAATAATATAAGCAAAAAACTCTTGGAAATGGTTATACTTTATCCTAGAAATAAAGTGGTTTTGTTAATAGGGTCGTGATGAATAAAATCTGATATGTGTATTTTCTCTTGAATCTGTTTCTAAGTGAAAAGATGGGATGCTTCGTTACTTGCATCAATTGTTAAACATGTATATATAACTTCTCCAGTCGTAAGTGTGGTCTGTTCTCAGCTTTCCCAGCTTTAATGATCAAAATTATTTGGTATCCGTACTAGTGGGAAGTAGCAGGTAGGTCGAGGTAATGCCCTGAGCTAGCTCAAAAACCAAGATTATGCATATAAAGTAATCGATCTAGTCGAATTGCCAACCAAAAGGTATTGTAACAACAAAGTGGATAGCAATATGCCATGAATTGATGACCTTTTAAACTCTTCAATTTAACCTAAAACACAATCTGAGAGCTCTAAACGGAGCAACATTCATTACATGACATGATTAGCAGATAACTTAATATCAAGTTCGTTTTGAGCCCAATCTGCAAATATCAAATAAATCCCTGAGATGAAATGATGTGACAAGCACTACAATAGGAAGTGTATCCGTTCCATAAACTTGCTTAATCTTCTAAGCAGGTCCAGTCTTAAGTGCGTAGTCTAAATCATCTATCAAGTCGTTAACATCTTCGATCCCAACAGAAATTCGAACCAGGTCCTAAGTAAGACCTCTAGCCTCTCGTACTTCAGCAGGTATGCTCGCATGGGACATGAAGCAAGGCAAGCTTATGAGTGACTTGACACTTCCTGCAAAGTTTGAGGACCATATAACATGTTTGGATAGCGAAAAAGGAAGATGCAAATGCAATGGCAAGAATGGAAATATAACATATGTGCATCAATGCAGGCATTAATTTGGAAATAAAAACGAAGCGAAAGATCTTTTCCAGCATGAACATGAGGTCATTTGATGAAGCATTTTGCATCGACTACAAGTTCAAGTGGGTCAAATGCACAAAAAGGAAATGTTCTTTTTCCATGCAGATGTTCATGAGCAACAGTCCCGAAAAGGTAGGAGTAAGGTTTTCGTACATTTTATCCTTCCCAAACTCCACTTGTGGGGGTACACAGGGTATAGGTTGTTGTTATGTTCATGAGCAACAATCAGCTTACAAGTCCCAGTGAGTTTCTTATCCCCTTTCTGTTCCACCCGCTCATAGTGATGATAAAATGAATTACACTAGGCTGGAAGTATATGACTCGAGAGATCATTTCTATTATATACTCTTGATGAAGGTCAGTGTGTCAAATGCCCAAAAACAATTTTGTTTTCCATGCAAATGTCTACAAGAAAGAGTGAATTACAGATTTCATTTACCATTTGTTCCCTCCCCTAATACGAAATCTACAATTATAACAAACATATCAAAGCTGAATTTCTTATCCCCAGCTAATTTTCCTAAAGACAGCCAAAAGACCTGGAATAGTTGTCCGTTTATCTTTCATGCCACTGCAAGTGTTCTATGGATAGCAAACATACGTGAGTTGAGTTGGATATGAAACAGTCCAACACACTAGCTCCTTGTCTTTGGTTAGATATAGAGTAATAGGCTCTACGTCTAGGTTATGTTACCTCTGCTTCTTATTGGTGGTCCGGTCTTTCTCCTATACTTAATCGCAATTGCCAAGGCATCTTGCCCATGCTTTCATCTCTTTCTGCATTGCACATTCTTACAGTTTGTTATTAGACATGGTATTCAAAAAGCAACTAACATTGTTTTGATACTTCTTATTAATCTTATTCCACACAACGGAGCAGACACCATTGAGAATACTCATTGTTCCCGGATGAGGTTCCATCCTCTATGATATGGTTTCTGCCTTACCAAAGCAAAACAATATTTCACGTTTACTATCATCAAAAGGAAAATGAGAAAAAAGGCACACTTTGTTAGGAAAAATGATCTTAACTATTGGAAGAAGTAATCGAGCATAAGATGAAACTAACCAAAACTGACAGTAATGCTGAAGTACTTGGTAGCCTCAGCAACATGCTTAGAGAGTGCCAAAGAACCGGTCAGAAAACTCAGCACCGATCCTGCACCCCTAGCCTGCAAATTGATCAACAATTCAGACAGTATGTTTCAAGGGAAAGCTTCGTGATAACAGGATACCTGATGCCATAGCGCTTAGTTAAATTCCCCAAAAATTACATGTTTGAATACCTGAGAGAAGTGCAAAGACCTGCCTGGATGATCAGGAAGACCTGCATAGTTGACCTTCTTCACTCGTGGATGGGAAGATAAAAATTCAGCAATCTTTTGTGCATTTTCCTGCAAGATATTGAAATTGTTTTGTTAGAACACAATGATGTGACAGAACTTTACGAACCAGTAAAACTTCTCTGCACCATACAAACATTATGCATGCCATAATCATGAAAATCTGTAGGGTCAAGAATAATAAATCTATGAAGGAGCAAGAAGGCCTATACGTTTCTAGAAAGAGTGGTGGGACAGCTAAATTCACCACAAAATAAAAGAAAAGCAAATAAAATTAAACCTGTTGTTTTTCAACGCGAAGAGCCATTGTTTTAATTCCTCTTAAACAAAGCCAACAATCGAATGGCGCTAACCCTGCACCTTCAGCATTTTGTAGGAAGTAAACCTGCTTCGCCAAGCTGGTTAATAGGAAAATTTATAAGCAAATTATCCAAAGGACACTTGAGATGTTCCAAGAGAAACAAGGAAGCAGACATCATTTACGTTCAATACGCTATACATAAATAACTAAAGATTTTCAGATATCGACTTGTCAAAGAGCTGATTTCTTAAACTTAACTTTACAAACAAAAACATACCCTATGTTATTCCACAAGTGTACATAGGTCTTACCCCTATCTTGTGAAGGCAAAGAAGTTGTTCCCGAAAGACTAAACTTCACTTAACTTTCTCAACAAAAAAGAGTAATTTCTTAAACTTAACGTTAAATTATGAGGGCAGCCTTTGCATTCAGGAAAAGAATTTCAGTGTCAAGAAGTAATGCACAAATCTATTGCATTGCAGGGTCTACAGGGTGCTGCATAAAAAGGATGTCTTATATAAGGATTAAGACATATGGAAGGGATCCATTTTAGACTTATATAAAACCCTCAGGACTGGGTGTAGGCCCCTATTCCAAGGAAAAATTATGGGAGTTGCGAGACTGTTGTCCTCCACATCCTTATAATTCAGTCCAAGAAAATAGAAATCTTATTTAATAAGAAGTGGAGATGAAAAGGAAGCGTGATCTTATCAGCATTTCCTACCTATTGTTGAACAATTATAGAGTTTCATTGCAGGAGAAACCAATAGTGGGGATAGGTAGTTACAAACTCAGGTTCACCAAAGTCAAGCCCCTAATGTGATCATTGGTTTTGGCAACGAAAAAACTCGAGAAAACGAAGGATAAACAACCATAAGATAACACTAACTCAGAGTATGAAATATATACAAAATAGAGGAAAAACCTTTCTCCTCTGACAGCAAGTACACCAGCCATGAGATCACTATGACCGGATATGAACTTAGTAGCTGAATGCATCACAATGTCTGCAAAAGTATGGACAAGTAAACCAACATCCCATACATGTTATTGGAGAGTGTTCCAGCTAAAGGAACAAAAAGTATTGGCACATTACCTGCTCCGAGCTCCAAAGGATGGGACAATACTGGGGACATGATGCTGTTATCTACAAGCACAAGTGCTCCATGTGCATGAGCCATCTTGGCGATTTTCTGGAATAAGTCAGAAGAGACAAAATATGAGACCGAAAATTCATTATCCTTTGAAGATCATCATACTACTATCTATCAGCTACATAAAAACTGAAACTGTACGTGAATAATCTACACATGCAAATTCAATTACCCACACGAATATCACAAATTTGTTGACGAGGGTTGGTTGGACTCTCCAACCAAACAAGCTTTGTCCATGGTTTAATCAGAGAAGCAACCTCATCTAAGTTAGTGGTATCCACTCGCCTGTACAAATAAGGTGACAATCAAAATTCTGACCACCTAATTAAAAACAAAGTTACATAAATAAAAGAGATACCAACTTGACCACAATCCCTGACTTTGGAACAACTTGTGACAATAGCCGGTCAGAACCACCATATATATCATCCCCGGCAACAATCTCCTCACCTATAAAATCAAAAAGTTGAAGCTTCTTTTGCTAACTATCCTTTGCTTACCAAGATGTCAAGAAAGAAAAAACTAGTATGACACAAATGAAGTTCAATGTCTCATCCAACAAGAAAGCATATCCATCTAAAATGAGCACAAAAAACTTACAAGAAGATGCTAATCAAGTTTGTTGCATAATTTCTCTGATATGCACATGTTTAGTCTTTTATGCAAATGCATTCTGTATGATTTTTATAAGTACCAGCTTGAACGAGACGAGTTACAGCAGTCAAGGCTTCCATTCCATATTCGACCGCATAGAGTGTACGAATGGGTTGATTAACAATCACAGATGAAAAATGGAAAAAAAAGAAACCACTCACTGCTCTTTTATCTTGCATATAAAGTATTTTTGCCCTGGTGGGTTTCTTTCACAGTTAATAAATGTCTGGAATCTTGGGCTACTAATTGGTGGGCTACTGGGCAATTTGAAATTTTCTTCAATAATATTCAAGAAAAGAATCTTCTAGAAAAATTCTAACCATGCATGTCTTGCGACTATCTTCTGAATCGTCCACACTAACAATCCATCCTTCCCTACCAAAGGATTTTAGTTAATAACCAAATAAGATACTCGGGCTAAGGTCAAGTTGGTAATTTTTCAAATGCATTGTGTGTATGATTTTTAGAAGTACCAGCTTGAACGAGATGAGTTACAGCTGCCAAGGCGGCCATTCCACTGGTAAAGCAAAATACTCGATCTGCCTTCTCAAGCTCTACAAGAAGCCTGAAAATTTTCAAAATGCGGTAATATATTGATAACAATACTATTAACAAATGAACTTTCAACTATTAGCAGTCTGCACACAGTTTAACGTACTTTTCCAATACATCTCTTGTTGGATTTCCACTTCGTGTATAATCATATTGCCCATTTTCGGTAGCCGAAGGCTGCAGAAGGATGTAGAGATTAGAGTTAAGACATACTTTTTGTTACTTGTTTCTATGAAGCAACAACTTGTACGGCAAAGAAATATTAAAGGATCCGATGTGACAATTGAAGGAACAAAGATGTACTGAATTGTGCCATCAAAAGAGAAATGGAGAGACGAAATGGTTATTTAACAAAGTACAAAAGGGATTCTTATATAGGAGTACTGGGTACATGAAACAATTAAAGTTTCATCTGATTCTTAATTATGATATAATTATCAAAACATATTCTACACGATATTCGTAATAGTTTGCAATACCAATCATTAATGTAGCATTCTCTATTAATGGTCACATCCTACTGGAGCTTGAGGCTATTTGGGATCAAAGAATGCCAATCCCAATGGTTGAAACACATCTGCTAATTAAATGGTTCAATTGTCCTCCTAAAGACAATCCTCGATGACAAGAAGAAAACAAGAATTGTTTTAGGACGGGTGCAGCCGGTCATGTGCGAAAATTATTGTTGCAGACACAAAAACTCAGTCAAAGAAGTACGTTTCAAGGGACATAATATGGTCAGTTACTCGAGTTAGATAAGCCATCCCAAGGTCTGTTGGAGGTCCTGGAATTGGTTAAACACTCAACATTGCATTGTATTCATTTGGTTAGTTTTAAAAGACATGGCCATAACAAGTGATCTTCCTTGAGTTGAACCGAGTTCTGTGACATGCTCCCATAGTTTGATTGAGCTCATTCTCACTCTCTAATTTTAAAGACTTCTTTTAACAGAGAAAGTTTAACAACTTAGTTAGAGCCTCTTCCTATCTTCATACTATGGCCCATTTTCTTCATGAAAGATGAAAACCATAACTCTTTCTCTTCTAAATGCCCAAGAAAATGGGCACTCTCTCCAAGATTTTTTCACCTTTGCCTACAACACCCTACTATTATGAGGGGTCTTTTACATATACATAGTGCAATACATTTTCTTCAGAAAAAATCAAAATTGCACTCCACTTTCAACCTTTTTCATGTTATTGTGAATGGTTCAGAAAAGGTAGGCCTATGATAGTGGTGATGTGGACATTAAACAGGGAGAGCACTATAAGGCATGTTCAAGAAACAATATAATGCTAAAAGTAGAGAGAGATACGATGCAAAAGAAATGGAGTGAAGGATAAAACTTGTGACCGTCATTTTCCATTCTTATCCTTGTTTCACATAATAATATTTGCAAATTGCTTCATGTCTTTGTTCAATATATCACATAAAACCAATATTTTGACAGTTTACATCTCAGATAAATATAGTAGAAACAAATAACTAAGGGGCATTGATTGCAGAATTTGCACCAATAAATTCTTCCGAAAAAAAATGCTGTAAAAAAAATGCAGCTTTGCAATGTAGTATGAAATTGCATTCTACAGCAAAAGTATCTTCAAAACTTACTTGCTCAAAAGTAGATGTTTGATACAAGGGGGTACTTAAGGCACCATAAGGATCAAACTCGTTACTGAAGTTCAACAACATTGTTGAAACACTTGGCTCTTTTGATTCCTTAGTCTCAACTTGAGGAGGTAGTCCCATAGTCCCCGTCTCTGCCATCAATCAATATGTAATATTAGACCAAAGAATAACCCAAAGAATAGAATTCATTATAGTTATCTAAAAAGGGATAAGGAGCACACCATCCATGCATCCAGCAGCAGCACTATCAATCAAAGCTGATGCCGTGAGATCCATCTCTTTGTTTCTCGAACAATTCAGCTGGAATTTCTTTTCAATTAGAGTTCGCTTCCCATTCGTGCACCCAAATGTCACTTGAAAGTTTACAGGTAATTTATCCTACACATTAGCACAACTTCCCATCAGAAGCAACACTTTTGCCACTTGTTTGACTAATCAATAATTACAAGTGAAAACAATATATCATATTTTTTCATCTAAGTTTAGGGAAAAAGCCCAAAACATCAAGAAGATGATGCCTTAGCTTAAACAAGAACTTTAGTTTGTGCAAAATACCAATCAAAACTGCCTTAGCTTAGGAAGGCCTTAAGCTCATAGAACAGCAAAGACGATAACTTTTCAATTTTTCAAGTTTAAATTGCTCTACTTTAAACATTCTTAACTTCAACAAAAGAAAACTAGAGAACCCCAACAAACAAAACAATTGTATGAAGCCCTCGGAGCATAAGAACAATTAAGAATCATAACTTTTTTCACTTTCTTGGGCCTAGATTGAATATAGATTACAACCCAGTTCCAGATTTCTCTAATTTACCCTACACATTAGCACAACATTCCATCAGAAGCACACTTTTGCCACCTGTTTTTCTGCTCAACAAAAAAGAGCAGCCCAGTACATTAAAGATCCTACTATATGCGGGGTCCAGGAAAGGGACGGAAGAAAGGGAAGGACCACAAGGGTCTATTGCATGCAACCTTACGTTGCATTTCTGCAAGAGGCTGTTTGGCTGCTCAACAAGTATGGATATAAACAATCTATCCTATCATAGTATTTTTTCGTCTAAAGGGAAAAGCCCAAAACATCAAGAATATGATGCCTTGGCTTAAACAATAACTTTAGTTTGTGTGACATACCAATCAAAACTGCTTTACAGTACACATTCTTTATATTTCACAGAGAAAAATAAAAATTAAAAAGGCCCAAAAAATAAAAACAATTGTGTGTAGATCATAGAAGTATAAAGATGATAACTTTCAAGCTTAAATTGCTTTACAAACATTCTTCTGTTCCACAAAAGAAAATTGTAGAACACCCATAAGCAAAAGAACACTGTGTGAAGCTCAAAGAAGCACAAAGGTGATAACTTTTCAACCTTAAATTGCTTTACAAACATTCTTGAAAGAAAATTAGAGAAACCCAATAAGCAAAACAACATAGTTTAAAGCTCATAGAAGCACAACGATGATCGCTTTTCAACCTTAAATTGCTTTACAGACATTCTTGAAAGAAAATTAGAGAACCCCAATAAGCAAACATTGTTTAAAGCTCAAAGAAGCACAAAGATGATCACTTTTCAACCTTAAATTGCATTACAAACATTCTTGAAAGAAAATTAGAGACACCCAATAAGCAAAACAACTATGTGAAGCTCATGAAGTACTCGAATTTTTTTAAAAAAAAATTGTAACTTTTTTCCAATTTATTGGGCCTAAATTGAATAAAGATTACAACCCATTTCAAGATTTTTCTAAAATTTTCCTTCTGTCAATGATTTCTACATAATGGAAGGCTTACCTGGGTGTTTGGGTAGGTA
>JBDJHY010000002.1:11928733-11941617 GCA_039654485.1 Withania somnifera
CTTAAGCATCGGAGAGCGACCCCGGGGACCACCCTGGGCTTTGTTTTGCAGGTAACTATCGCAATTCATACACACTAAACGGAGCATTCCCACGTTAATATCTTGGTAAGGTTTTCTGAGACTTATCAATAAATATAACTACAATAAGATAACCAAAATACATCTAACGACATACTCTAACTCATAACTATCTGACAAATGTATGTGCGTTGCAGTGGAGGTGTAGAGCTAGCATGCCTTTGTTTAAGGGTTCAGCGGGACCCAATATTTTTTTTTTTTTTTGGTAAATTCTTCTTTTAGAATCTAGAAACTGTAAAAGCAAAATCTTAGCACCACTTTTGGTTGGGTTGCCATACTAGGACAATGCCGCTTTTCAATGAGATCCTGTAACTTTGAGATGATGACCAATATTTCCCCTCCCATATCCTCAGTATACTCGTTATTATTCATGGCTGAATCTTCAACAGATGGACTGCACCACTACACCTCAATTAGCTGTAGTGTCGAAATAATCACCAAAAGCAGGGAGGATCTCTTTTAGTTTCTTACATTTCTGCAATTCGAGTCTCTCAAGAGGGGGGGAACGAATCCGTGGAGGCATTCCATTCCTCCAAGTTTAGCATATCTAATTTCAAGAGCTTAAGACGGGGAAATTCTCCTTCTCTCATCTCCCATACACTACCCTCGAAGGCTATATTTATCACTTTCAGAATTTCAAGTGCCTCAATTACTGAAATTTGATCCCAGGGTAAGCAAAACCGGGAGAGGGTCAGTCTTCGGAGGGTTGAAGGGAAGTTGAATTCAGCAGAATTTCCGCTTTCTACCAAAATAGCTTGAGAAAGTGAAGATGCTGCAGGAAATCCAGTCTTGGAAACATGTTCTTCTTTCTAGATGAGTCCCATGATTCCAAAAAGATGCATTTCAGTTCCTCAAGACTCTCTGACCTTCTCAATATTTTCACCGAATCTTCCCCATAACAAAGAAACGAGGTCGACATTGTTCTCAAATTTGGTAACGTTTTAGAAGATTCTTCTCTATATTCAAGGGCACCAAAAGAAGCTCGATTGTCTATATGCAAATGCCTCAAGTTTGTCAGGTTCCAAATGGTATCAGGTGTTGCTATTTCTCTCTTAATCCAATTGTAACAAAAGTTTCCAACTGCTGCAGGCTGACAATTGAAGATGGGATACTAGTCATTTCTTCCCTAACTGTTAAGTACCTCAAAAGAGTCATCTTTTCTAGGCCAACTGGAAAATCATTGCCCACATTTATACATGCTAAATCCAGAACTATAAGAAGTTTAAAGTTCTCATGTAGAAATAAGAATCATCACAGGAAAACCTGGAAAATTCAGAACTCCTACCTGTTAGCACCAGGCTGCGGACAAGTGAGCCAGAAACACTAGATGAAATATGACTCTCCCAATTAGAAGAAATGCACTTTGATCAATAAATTTAAAAAGCATTTTGGGCATTAATTACTATTGCTTCTTTCTATTTTCCTTTTAAGGCGGTCCTAAAAAGAATGATAATTTTATATATTTGGGAACAATACGACTAAAGGAGTACTATTTTTTATCATGCATATTAAATGTACCCTATAATGCACCCTCTTGTATCTGCGTGGGATTGATGAAGAAGGAAAAGTCTCCCTTTTGATGTCAAATTCAACCATCACAAGAATGTATTTTACATTTTATGGTTTAAAAAAAAAAAGCAACAGACACATTTTTATGAGAAAGCTGATATTACAACATTAAAATACAATCCGCTTGTCCTTCCAAACTCCATGGGCATTGCAGGGGAACATAGTGAGCTTTGGGCATTTCACTTTCTCTAGATATTCCACCTCAGGGAACAATTCTCTAAATTCCGTCCAGTCCATCTCCATTTCTGTCAAGTACTTGAGACGTAGTGTCTTCACATTGTTCCAAGGTTCCGGATCAGTTGCAAACTCGAATTGACCCAAATCGCGAAGTTCCCCTCCTCTGATGTACAGTTTATTCAGCTTGTTCAAATTGTTAGGTTTTAGCCAAGTGGGAGCACTTCGCTTAGGATAACATTTAAGGTCCAACTTCTCCAAATTTGGAGGAAACCCACTTGTAGGTACTACATTCTCATCCACTTTTTTCCACGTAACAATACGAGTCATTGTTCTCGTGATTCCCAACTTACCAGGTTTTTTAACGAAGTCTGGATCCCGAAACAAATTTCCTCCCCATTCTATAGTTAGAGTGCGGAGTTGTTCGAATTTCTTAAGCACGTACAAATCGCTGTGTCTTGGGAAATCCTCGAGTTCGGTATGAATACTTAATTTACTTAAGTTTGTCATCGCCAACAAATCCTCCAGAGTGCATGAATGTAATTTGTCTGTTGAACCTTGAACTTCAAATCCCTTGAGCACCAAAAGATTTTTTAGTACCCCCAGACCTTTTGGCATGTGACTGAGCAAGTAACACTCCGATAAGTCCAAGTGTGTCAAATTATGAAGTGAACCAATCCCCTGTGGAATCACCTCAAGACTGTGGCAAGCTCTGAGATCCAGGACACTAAGGTTCCACAGCTTTGAAATCGACTCGGGGATCTCTGTCATCCCTGAAATTCCTTGCAAGCTTAGGAATTTTACGTACTTTAAGGTAGCTAGGCCTTCTAAATCTTTAGGTTCCTCCACTTCAATATGCTTCTTGCTTGTGCTATCCCACCTTCCCAAGTAAAGGATGTTCACATGCTTCATCTCGGTAAGCCATTCGTATTTAAGCCGTAGAAAAGCTTCATTCAAATTGAAAACCACATGAGCCGTGGGTTTAGAGTTGCCTGATTTTGAGGAGGAGGTTGTTCGCAAATTGGAATTATTCTTGCCATGAGACTCCTCGTTCTCCAGCTTCTTGTCTTTCCGAGGAACCAGACAACATCTTACAGAACGAGCATGCTCTCTCATGGGGTTTCCCTTTTCATCGAAATCAATGAAATTTTCCCTCTCAGCCAGCATGGTTACTGCAGCATGAGCCAAAGGTTGCAACTTGTAGCTATGAGCTTTTATCTTAAAAGGGCACTTGTCGTAAACTGGCTGGATGAAGTTTTTCGAGGTGAGTTCCTTCAAGACCACCCCCGCATCACACTCTGCGTTTTTATCAGATCGAATAAATCCTTCACCAATCCACCAGTACATCAGGAGCCTCTTCTTGATTGTTGCATCCTGGGGGAACAGAGCAAAACAAAGCAGACATTGCTTGTTTTGACTATTAAGGAGATTGAAACTTGCCTCAAATTCTTTGAAAATCGCATTGTTCTTAAACAGATCCTTCTTATAAAAAGAATGAACCCCAGCTAAATGCTCGTTCTTCTCGCGATTGGGGAGATTCTCTTTCTGCTTTGCATCTCTATCTGTTGGTGCGGAGTACCTAACTTTCACCTTTGAAGGAATCTCCGTTTTCAACCTCATAACTACCTTCTCGACCTTGGTAATTTCTTGAAATTTAAGGTTCTCCTTAGCACACTGCTGTTGTCTCACAACCTCTCCCTTGTAATTTTTGAGATTCTCATAGGCCTCATCGATGAATTGAAGATCATCCTCCATCAATTTATGCAGCTTCTTTGCTTTCATTTCATGATCAGTCATGTTTTCTGGGTTTTCAGTGCTAGGGATGGGCTCGTTCTTGGGCTGTTGGGGCTCGGAAGTTGCTCGATGGAGATGTTCTTCCGCATCACTTTGTATTTCAGTGGAGTGGGTTATATAAGAGGAAACATGGTTGATTGCAGTTGCCATTATCCACGAAGCAGAGAGAAAGCTAGATGAAGAATTTTTAAGGAATAAGTAGCAATCAGACAAATTTACCAAACTCTAAAATGTACATAGTATATGAAGTATAATGTCCTCCTTCACATATTCGATCCCGTTTTACCCTTTGTACTCTGGTAAAAATTACCTTCCTCACATGTTACAAAAAGTTTTTAAAGGTTAGGGGTGCATCCGATTAAATGGAAAATATTTTCTAATAAAATAAATGAATTTTTTTCTTATTATCATATGTTCTATATGCAATCAAAAAAAAAAAAAAAAAAATTAAAATAGGATCATATTCTCTCTCTCAAAATTATCGAATGAATAATAATACTCTACAGAAGCATCTCAATAATTAAGTCTGGACTTTAGATAAATGGAGAAGTCAAACTTTAATTAAGTCAGTTTCTAGAGTATGGGGGAAATAAAGATTCCATATACAACGTAACAACCATGGATTTGACAATTTACAAGCTTAGCTAAGAGCATTGAGGAGATAGTATAGCTTTCCCTTACGGCTCGATTCAGTAGCGTTTGAAAGATCACCATCTTTAGCCTCTCGAAGCAAACTAGTTAAGTTTTCAAAATGCGTTTGGGTGTTAAAAAGGACCTTTGATAGACAATCTTCACTACCCTTCGCTTGCTGGAGTGCTCCATCAAGTTTATTCAGTAGATATTCTTCTGTCTCGCCAGCCATTCGAAAGCACTTGGCTGGAAAAACTACTAGTGGAGATTATGTTATAGTCATGTTAACGTTTACTTTAGGTTTTATATTTTTAAAAACCTGTAGTCCATATGTGACTTCAATTGCGAGGTGGTAGAAATGTCCCAGAACTATTATCATTTGGGATTAAGATGAACTTAATGAAAGAGAATTAACAAATTCAGATAACTTGCTTGTTGAGATTGAGAGACGCAATAGTACTCCCTCTTTTCGGTCTTATTTTTTCATTCTTGGACTTTGCACCCCACCATAGTACTCTTTTTAATTGATGTTCAATATTCAGTGGGGAAATGCAGTCAATGCCAATCAGAAACTAATGGTTGGTCTTTTGAATGTAGACATCAATTCTCCTGGATAGGAAATGTACCTTCATGCCTATTGATATTGCTCATAAAGCACATACGCATTCACTTGCTTGAAATCCAAATACGATCAATCTTTTCATCCTCATTGCATCTCGCGACTGTCGCGGAGCACAATCTACAATGGGTGGAAAGAAGTAAGTATAAGTCCCGGTGTGGTGGTTGTAAAATTAGACCATTGGATAAGGAGAACGCGTTGCAGTGCACAAAATGTGATATACACATTTGCCGTAAATGTGCTCTCAACAACCTGGAGAGCAAGAAAATGAAGGAAGGATGTAACAATTATATCTCCTTGCAATGGAATCCTTGTGAATTGTGAAAAACTTTATACACTGTCAATGCACTAAACTTAAACTCGTTTTCCAAATTTGTATACTCTCTGTTCGATTGAATTATTTTGTGGTCTCTGTTAAACAACGTGAGACAATAAGCCATCGTGCTCATGCCAAATGGATAATTAAATAGGCTATGAAGAATTAAATATACAGGACACGGAATTTAATTTACGTAAGAAGATGCACATTAGAAGACAAAAAAAAAAAAAAATTAATTGCACTGCTCTGAGTGGACTATTATTAGTATTGATTATGTGATTTGTCATCCAGCCAGGCACTAGCTGAAAAAAATGTATTTTTTAAATTTACTAAGCGCAGTTCCTTAAAGTATTGGTTAAATCTATATTAATATATCTAATGAAATGTTTATGCGCATGAATTTATTCGAAATATTTTTTATTAAAAAATTATATAAGATATTATTTAAAGTTATGAAAATTGAGTGCAGCTGTATTATTGCTCTCACCTGCCCCACCCACACATGATCCATCACGTCGTTCCTGACCAGCTGCATAGAGTTATTACAAAGTAAAAATAAGTCTTGGTCGTTCTTTTTTTTTTTTCCTTATATAATAACAAAATATAAAGTCTTGGTCATTCATTTTTTTACAATAAAATATAAAGTCTTGGTCATTATTTTCTTAATAATAACAATACTAATATAAAGTGTTGGTCGTTCTCTTTTTTATCAATAATAAAATATAAAGTCTTTGATATTGTTTTTTTAATAATAATAATAATAAAATATGAAGTTGTGGTCATTATTTAAAAAAAATAATAATAATATAATGTCTTATTCATTGTTTGATAATGTTGTTATCCTTCCTGTATTACCTTAATGTAAAGGTTCTTACCTCACATATTTTATATATGTTGTTTCAACTTTAATTAATTGCTAATTAAGTTAAGTTAAATCAGCAAGTAATCATTTTACAACTATAAAATTAAATACTTACATGTAAGGATAACCACTACTCAAGTAAATTAAGGATAGATACCCAAGGATAGGAGGGTGAAAAGAACATATAAATTGGGATTGACAAGATATTGACTTTTGCACCTAAGTACTAAATTATTGGTCTAGTGACAAGTGCTCTTTCCTTATTAATTAGAGGTTTCAGTTTTAGAGTTTTTAAGTATGGAATTGTTTTTGTGATGGAGTAATTTGCTCATCATCAATGTGGGCCAAAGAAAAAATAAAACAGATCATGTGCTTACAGGAGTTTGGGGAATTTTCTAATCATATTCAAAATATAGTCAGATCCAACATATGCAGAAATATCAGGTGAAAATAAAGAAAAATATATCAAAGATCTCTAATTTGGCATACTAGGTATGGAGTCGTGTATCTTTAAGAAATCATTTTACCTTTAATGTGTAACATTTCAGTAAAACTAATAGAAGTACCTAACATCAGAAAAACAAAATATAGAGCTTTTTTCATAGGTTTGGTTGGGGATGAGAAGATACAAACCTTGCACTAAGTATTGGGCTGCTTCAGCTTTTCCTTATTTTAACTCTTGGCCCAGGTATCTTTTCAGCATCTGGCCGATAGAAATTTATCATTATATGGCAAATATAGAGTATGTATTTATAAGATATAATTATAATCTTTAGAAATTATATTTTATAGTTATAATTTGTTGTTTCATTTATATATTTCGGAACTGATATACAATTCATGTAGCTATAAAATATAACTAAGTAAAATATAGCTATGGTGCTTTACTTGTGCCCAAAATTTAGCTATTTCTGAAAATTGCTCTATAATTCCTATCGAACAAATAGCATATTGAACTTCTTCCATTTAGCAATATAGATCTATTTTTAAAAATTCAATTAATGATTATTTTATATGAGTTTAGAGTTCACGCCCAAAATGTTTATAATTGTGGTCTAAACCCTGATTAACATGCTATGGACATGTAGATTATAAGAAATTTGGATTTGTCTTGCATTCAAAAACATTAGCCCAATATCCAAATAAACATTGTTGCAAAATAATTTGATTCATTATTAAGTCCAATGTAATAAATGGATTTAATTTAAAAGTCTAATTTTATTTATTGGGCTAGTGTATGTGGCTAGGCTTCAATTGATGAGTTTGTTATATTAGTCCAAGGTCCATGGGATCAAAGGCGATTTTATGTGTTATTTTTAAGGCGGTAAACTGAGGCTTTAATATTATTTTTAACATTCACGATATAAAAAGATTTGATGGTACACTTAGTTAAAAACTTGATTATTTAGCAAATTGGAAAAAAAAATTCAAAACCTAAGGCTGCGTTCATTAACAAAAAATTCTACCACTTTTTTTTAGAAAAATATTATAAGAAAATTAGAAATATAGAAAATATGTTCAAAATCCCTTTTTTTCAAGAAAAACAAAAAACTCGATTTTTCAAAATTACATTAAATTTGAAAAACTATTAAAAGTAGTTTTCTAGAATTTTTCTTTAAATTATATCAGTCAATTTTCTAACCTAGAAAAACAAATTCACTCCAAATTAGATTTTTTCTCAGCCGCATTGCTCCTCTCCTTCTCTTCTCCACCGACACCCACACCCATTCTCCATCCACACACATTCATCTCCACCCTCTCTTCTCTTCTTTTTCTTTTTTCACCCGACGCCTTCTTCTTCTTTTCTTCTTAATTGTTTTGCCTTCTTCCTCGCCGTCGCCTCCCTCCCTCGATTTGGGCTTCCTCTTCGCCGGTACTCTCTGTTCAGCTCTCCGTCGGATTCAGCCTTCCTGGTCATCGCATCCCTCTAAATAGTATGTTTGCTACATCACATGATATTATATTTTTATTAATCTTTAAAATATAGTTTAACTTGTGTGTTTTTAAACGCATTTTTTAAATTTTTCATAATTTTCTTGGAATTAAAAAATTTTAAAAATTAGAGATAAAATGCTGAAAAAAAAAATTAAATGAACGCACCTAATCTGTTTGTTTTCAAAATGCCTCTTATGAAATTATTAATTTTGAAGTAGGAGCATCCTTTTCCTCTTATTTTTTAATTTGACACTATATAAATATAAAATAAAAGTTTTCTTCTTTACACACCAACCCGCCCAATTCGAAATCCTCTCCATCTCTTTCTCGGTTGCACTCTCAATTGTAAGTCTCGAATTATTTCTCTCTTTAGATTTGCTTTCTGCCTTCTCTCATTACAAAAACCCAAAAGCTCTTTTGTGAAATGATTTTGAATTGTATTATTGTGAGTTGTAATTTGTTAAAGAAAGTTCCAATGGCATTGTTCTTATTAATTCTGATTGTTTTCACACTTTTATTTGTTAATTACCCAAATTTGTGATGGGGTTTTGCTAATAGTTGTTAAAAATTCAATCTTGAATAGTTCTGTTAGAAAAAGAGAAAGTAATGAGGCCACCCAAGATGAAATTTTTGTATTGTATGTTGAGTTTTTTTTTTTTTTTTGATAACCGAGGTGTCTGGGCCAGCTTGTCTGTAACCTCGATTAATTTGGTGGGATATTTGTTGCCTCTCACCAATAACAGGTATGAGGTAACTCTTATTTACTTAGGCTAGGATAGATGGGAAGAAATCACTTGGTATTTTTTGTCTCTATTGGTATTGAATTTTAGACCTCATGATTCTCACACACTTCATTCATTGACACCACAATCGTCTAGTTTATGAAATAGTGATTTTGATTTTGAACAAATAATTAAGTTTGGTTTGCTTAAATCCTTACAAGCGTGGAGGTGTGAGAGGTTGGCTGGAGTAAGAATTAGGAGAGGTAGAAGTAGGTTGAAGAAGAAATGGGAGGAAGTGATTACCGATTAGGCCGTAGATAACACTACTTTAGCTGAATGAGGACATGACCTTACTTATGAAGTTATGGAGGTCGAGGATTATGGTAGAAGGTTAGTAGGTAGTGGAGTGTTGTGTACTTCTAGTAGTATGATTTAGGTATCACATTGTCCTCTTTTCTACAATGTGTATATGTTGTTACATTTGTTTTATGCATTTGCTATTTTTTGTATCTTTTTCTTTCTTATTTTCCTGCATCAGTTACATTTCTTTTGAGCTGAGGGTCTATTGGAGACAACCTCTATATCCCAAAGGTAGAGATAAGTCTGCGACATTATACTCTCCGGATCCCACTTGTGTGATTACAATGATATTGTGTTGTTGTTATTATTGCTTAAATCCTTGTCAGCCTATCAGGAGTGGCATTTGAGTTGGTCTTGGCATGACACCAGAGATGGAGTATTAAGGATCTTAAGTTAGCGGGTAATACTGAGTATTAAGGATCTTAAGTTAGTGGGTGAGGATTATTACTGTACTCACTACTCGTTTGTGACATTGAGCATTGTGAACTTAACATATATACCTGCAGAAGGATGAGATGCACAAATGGAGAAATG
Organism: Withania somnifera; assembly: GCA_039654485.1. Taxonomy (NCBI): domain Eukaryota; kingdom Viridiplantae; phylum Streptophyta; class Magnoliopsida; order Solanales; family Solanaceae; genus Withania; species Withania somnifera. Next base: position 11,938,330 of record JBDJHY010000002.1, read on the forward strand.
GTCTCTCAAGTATCTGTAGAATAATTGCTCCTTTGTGACATTGAGTATTAAAATTAACATAGATACCCACATAAAGGTGGCGTTTACTAATAAAAAATGGTCCTGTATGTGCTGAATTGAAGGTGATGGGTTCTTCTTTGTTTTAAATTTTTTTCTTAAATATAAAGTTCCCAGATGGTCTGGGGTGTTATCTATCATGAGGCAATAGCAAGAGGTGGACTTGACCTTACCTTTGAATACAACACAAGGATAAAACTCTATCCTTCACAAAAAGAGGGAAGGGCAAGCTAACATAGACATTCCTACCCTTGCAAAAGAGCTACCTCAGCTAGGTAACAAAAAAAAAAAAAATTCCTTATCATATTTGGCACTTGTCCAGTTGAAAATGACCTTTAACCCCCATAGGTAGTTGCTGATAGGAGTTATAAGAGTACTCAGTGTCGCTGCTCAAAGCAAATTTAGCTAGTTGATCTGCAACCCGCCTCTCTGAAGCAGTGTTTAACCTTGACATTAGCTTGATTCTTCAACTGTTGAATCTCCTCATAATCAGTCTTAACTTATAGTGGTAACTCTTGTTGTCATTGATCATTTGTACAATAGAGAGGGAGTCCACTTCAAGAGTATAATTAGTAAGGTGTAGTGCCTTCCAAATAATCTGGATCAGATTCTTTGCTACTAGTATGTTGACTTTGTTGTGAAAAGACCTCTTCCGTTGACTAACATATTTGGAGTTTGAAGATGCCGCCTGGATTCCCTGTCATCGTCTTTCCGTTTGTGATGATTCCTGTTTCTGGACTCTATCTCGATGTTAATGTTATTCATGTTTGGTCCAGTATCCAACTGTTCTTGTGATTTATCATCCCTTTTATCTCTGTTGACGGTATTAGACACTGATCTTTCATCCTCTTCAATTCTGGGAGTGTTCTCCACAAAATCTGCATTTGCATGGGCATCAACACTCTTATTTTCCCCAAAGATATCAACATATAGCTCAATGGGCTTTTGTTGCTTAGTAGCGGTGTCTAGGCTGCTGGAAACCATTACATTGTTGTCATCTTCCTGGCGCTTCTTGTGCTCATTGTTTCCAGATTTTGCTTCCCTGATGTTGCTATTTATTTTTGCTTTTAATGAGTCTTTCCCGTTTTGTTCTTGCGTTTGAATTTCTTGTGTGTTCATTTCTGCTCGAGTGATCAACTTGGTGTCAATATCATGTGAAACTTCTTTCACTTGTTGCTCTTCTGTAGTTTTAGTGCCAAGTCCTTGTCATTAGTTTCATGGATTTTTTGCGTCTCTCCCTTTCCTTGATCTCATTTGATATTGCAGGCCTAAATGAGACAATTCTTTTCTTTTGTGGCATCTGCACCTGTTATATTCATAGCATCTGCTACTGGTTAGAGATCTTGATAGTTAACTCTTTTGTTTTTTTTGATAGAGTAGTTAATATCTCTAATAACTTATGGCTATTTCATCTAAAATAATATGATTATTGCAAAGTTGTTTATGTAGTCCGCTTTGTTTTTTTCATTACTGTTATCTTTGCAACATATTTCAGGTAAGTGTTTGTCTACTGATTTTGGTCGAAGGGTTTGAAAATTGAGAAGGGAGGAAGAAGAAAAGGAAAGAAAGATATGAGTGATATAGTGGGGGGACCTGATCCTTCTGCAATTACTTCAGTCACAGCAGAATCATCAAAACTACTGGTTTTGATGCAAATCAAATTGCTGAAGTGAAATCTTGGCTTACTTCCCAATTTGATGCTGTGGGTAAAGATGTCCCTGATTTTGAATACGCTCCTCGAAGCATCACAGAATTACACAAGATTGCCACTCTTTCACAATCCAAAACTCAAGCTTCTGTAATTGTTGCCAATGATTACCGTCAAAAAGCAGCTGAGTACAGGTCCCAAGGTTATATTTTTTCTATTTAAACTACTCGAGCCGACATTTGATTCAAAGTTGAGGTTGTTGTCCCAGCGAACTGATAGTGTGATCTCGATTGCAGCTGCTAGGATTAGAGAGATACTGGAGAGTGTAGGATTGGCCCAAGAGAGTTTACCATCTAATGTGGTTTCATCAGCACGTGTACTTGCAAAGGTTGCAAATTTGTTGGATGTTAGAGATACCGAATTAAGTAGGTAGGTCGCCCTTTTTCACAAATTAATTCGTTTTTGGTTCTTACCCCTTTTAGTTTCGTTATTCTTACTAGGAAAAACACTGTAGTTTTCTTGTTGCAGTGGCAGATCTTTCTCTACGGAAAACAGCAGTAGAAGAAAAGAGAGCTAAAGTTCAGCAGGAATCAAAAGTTCTTCTTGAGTACACCCGAAAGGCAATAGCAAGATTGACTTACTTGAAAAGGTAAATTTTTTGTTACATCTCATCTCACTCACTCATGAAATAACTCCTGCTGAATGGGGTACTAGATAGCACAACTTGGAGTCAATATTCTTAGATTGCTGAGTTTGACTTCCTGACAATATCTTGCTGCACTTCAGTATGTTGTTGGAAGAAATGAATACCTGAATTACCAGAAAGAAACTCTGGGTCTTTCAGTTAATCAATGCCATCTTTCTTCTCTTAACTATTTTCAATGTCTCGGCAGAACGCTCTCACAGCTTGAAGATGATATTGCTCCATGTGAAGCACAAATGGGAAACTGGAATACAAACTTAGCAATTATGGAGTCAAAAGAGCGCCAGTACTTGCAAGAGTATGGTTATTATAAGGTAGCTTTATTCTTGTCTTGAATAATTTGCTGCAAATTTATGGATTTCAGTTTCTTCACCCAGTTAAAGGACAAGATGCTGTTTCAATATTTTGGTATTGAATGGGCGATTATGAGGACATCTTTTGATGTAGTATATATATCCTGCAATTTTGTGCTTCAAGTTTATTAGTTTTCACGATGCGTCCTTTTAAACATTTTTCTGGTTTCGATGGAATGTGTGTCTATATGCGTGCCCTAGCGCATGTATATGAATTTCATATCTTTAAGTTGCATTTACTTTTGTGAAGAAGAAAGCTTGATGCAGAAGTTTTTCTAGTATAGAGAAGATCCAATATCCTCAATATGATAGTTTGCAGTAAAGGTGGCAACCGGTCCGGGTTACCCGGGAAAACCGGTCCGCCCGGGCCGGTCCATGGGCCGGTCCGGTCCGGGTGTTTTGGCTCAGCCCGGCTCGGCCCGGATTTTTTATAATATTTTTTAATAAATAATATATATATATATCTTGTATATATCGTATATATCTTGTATATATAGTATATATATCGTATATATCATATATATAGT
>JBDJHY010000002.1:11956507-11970679 GCA_039654485.1 Withania somnifera
TTTAAAACTAAAAAATCCGGTCGGGACCTGGACCGATCCAACCAAAATGGTCCGGTTTCCCGGTACAATCCGACTCATGGACAAGTTTAGTTTATGACTCCTTACCCGTAGACACTAACTCAAATGACTAAAAATACTTATAGGTAGATGTGATATTATTTGTTATTTTTTTCGAAGTATTCACGTTTTTCTCAAAAAGAATAATAATGTTAAAAGTACTTTTACAGCTTAAATAAATGTAATTTCTTTGTTCTTTTTCCGCTAATAATAAATATAATATAGATAGATAGATATGTATAAAAGCTTTGTTGGTACTTTGTACCTCTCCGACAATACCTCTTAATTAGTTAGACAATCGTATATTAGTGAACAACATCTTGTGCATCATTTCGAAATTTTCACTAGGGGTGTGTTTGGTACGAAGGTGGGTTGGGAGCCATGATCGGGACTTCGGGATGAGTATCGGGTCATATGTTAGGATCCGATCCAGAGTCATAAGTCCGGATCAAGTCCCGGATCGGGTGTCGGGGTCGAATCCATGGTCTGAGTCGTGAGTTGGGTTAGTACTCTGGGTCGCAAGTTAGGGTTGGATCAGGAATCGAGGTTTGAGTCCCGAATTGGTGTCAAATGTAGAGTTAGAATCGGGGTCTCGGATCGAGATATGATGACAGGTATCAAATCGAAATTCAAAGTCGATGTCAGGTCGGGATTCAGGGTCAGGTCTCGAGTTGGAATTCAGACTTGAATTTTTAGTTAAAGGTCGGAACTCTAGTAAAGTCCTTTACTTATAAAGATTTTGATTAATTAGAGTTTATGTTATGTAAGGATTAAGAATCCATGAAAACTATGGGTGCAACATAATTCATCAATATTTACTTTATACGCGTATCTTATTTGTTTTTATCGGTTAAAGAGTATTATACTTAAAAGGGTGAAACAAGAGACAAAAAAAAGAGGATACATTTGCAAAGATGAATCCAGAACCAATTATATCAATAATAACCATTTATTTGTTCAGTCACCCTCAATGTTGCATTCATGCAAGACAAGCCAATCAAATTTTTCATTACCAAATTCTTCTTTATAGAGAGAGAGATAGAAAGGGACAGCCAACTCACCCCTTTCATTACTTAGAATAAGAATTACTTTCAGAAGAAACAAGAAAAATAATCATATTCTTGAAAATAACTCAGGGCCTCATTGATCAGTTTTGTCTTTTCTCTAGTAAAATTTTCGTAATTGATCCACTGGTAATAAGGATTTGTCCTTAAACGAAGTAGAATCTCTCAATGAAAAAGACACAGTTAACTCTTTAGTATAATAGAGTGGCACAAAAATAGTAGTTCATTACCTTTAAGCCTAAATTAATTAAAGGAGCAACCAAGTCATTATTTATAGACAAATAGATGGCCTACGTACTAATTAGAAGGTGGAATTTCAAACCAAGATATCTTTCTTTAATGAATATAATTGAATATTTTAACAGACTTGATAGTTAAAAAGTTTCAAAATTCCAGATTGTCGTTCTTCTTCTTTCAGAAAGACAAAGAAATTTACTTATATCTGTAGTAGCAGAGTCATCAAGTATAAAGGTTAAATATTAGTTATTATTAATATATATTTAATTTTAAATATTTTTAATAATATAACAAAAAAAATTTTATCTAACTCTATCCCTGCTTATGAGAAAATATATGTGGCTAATGAAGCATTGTTATTCAACATTCTTGTTAGGCTCAATAGATTAATTAATCTCGAGAATATAGTTTCATAATTTCCTATTAATCTTTTTTTTTTAAAAGAGTTAATTTTAAAATATAGAAATACACACACACAAAAAAAAAAAAGGAGACGTACTTTCTTTTCAATATATTTTGAATCCACATATTAAATGCTACGAATTCAATACTTAATATTTTATTTGGAACAAAAGGAAATCAGGCGGTGGTATGTGGAGACAAGAAAATTATTGGTTGCAGAAGAAAGTCCATGACATAAATATATAAAATAACTAATTTTAATATAAATATTTAAAATGATTGATTGATTCAATATTTAAAAAACTAAAAAGAGTTGATAGGCCATTGCTGGATAATTTGGCGTGCGTCCCTTGATCTTCATCAAACGCAAAATAAAAATTTAGATTATCTTTTGTCTCTTTAATTTCAATTCCACCACTAATCAAATGCCCATTGTATTATGGGTAACGATGATATTCGAATTTCAAGAACTATATATATCTGCTTTGATATTAATATTAAAATATATGATTATTTTATTTAAAAATTTAAATTGTTATGAGTTATTTGTTTGAAAAAATCTAGTAAGCTATCTCGATTTAAATTATTCAATATTTGATCTAATGTATTAATTAAAACTAATAAGTATTTATTTTATACAAAATCTTGAGAAAAACTTTTCCCATATGTAAGATAGGATAAGTTATGGTTTTAATTTCGTGATTATATATAATCTTGGAATATTCTTATTTTACCCCAAATAGCCCAAGAATACAATTTTATTTAATCCACCTGTCACCGAAATCGAGACAAAGACGATCGTAATTGTTGTCTTCCAACACAGAACGGTGAAAGAAGAAAATGAAAGATTAAGAAGAAACATGGGGAAACATAGTACAAAAGAAATTTTAAGTTAAAAAAAAAAAAAGGCAATCCGATGAATTCAAGAGTGCTCAATTTGAGGAAAGACTCGATCACAAGAACACAGTATAATACAATTTTAAGTAGTTAATAATATTCCCATGAGATTTTCTTGATCATTAGATTTTGCTTTAATTAACCATTACTACTTTCGTTTCCTAATGATCATTGACATTTTTATCTATCTATTAGAGGAATTGAAATGAGATAGATAGCAAAAGAGAAAATACTCATGAGTATGGGCGGTACACTGATGATGGGTCAAATCCACTGTGCCTATTTTGTTTATTGTGATGGCTATTATCATGGTCGCCCTCGCTCATTCTATTGCACCCTATTTGTTGAGCAATCGAAGAAGACATTGCACCGAGATTTAAATACACCATCCTCGAGTCTAAGTTGAGGTTTGTGTTGCTCATGGTGGAACCAGGATCTTCATTGATGGGTTGGAATATCTCGGTGGAAGATGGAATGTTGTTTGTGTTCTCTTCCTCTCGAGAAATTACCATAGCTGCTGATTGGACGAGCTCGAGACAAAGTCTTAGCTTATTTGGTTCAATGTGGTTGAGTCCAGGGACAGCACCTTTGAATAGGAAATCTGAAGTTAGGGTTCGGAGAATATCGAGTGGAGTGATCCCATCCATCGTTCTGACGTTTGGGTCAGCATGGTGGTCTAGTAGGACTGCCACCATGTCAGGTGACACCATTTCGGCTGCAATGTGGAGTGGGGTTTTGCCAGCTGGACCAGCCGGGTAGTTCACATTGGCAGCACCGAGCTCGAGTAACGCTTTCACGACTTCCCTGCTGCAGTTCTCAACGGCGTAATGTAAGGCAATGGATTCGTCGAGATTTAGCCCTTCTCCCATTACCATAAGCTTGACAAGTTCAACATCAGATGAGTCGAGTGCTCGTCTCATTCGTCTTATTTTTTGGTCCTCAAGCTCTAAGCCCGTGCTAAGGTGGTGGTGATAGTGATGGTGGTGAGGAGTTAGGGATCTTCGCGCTAGTGAGGACTTAAGGCGGATTTCCTCGATTTTTGCTACAACATCAATAGGAAGGTGTTTGGCTAGGATTTCTGATGGGAGGCCTGATTTTGCAACCAAATGAGAACAAGTTGTCCAAAGTTGGGGCATGTCTTGTTTTCTTGAAGCTATTAAAACTTTCATCACATCCTCAATTGAAGCTTTGTCTACCATGCTTGTCAATTGCTTCTGTTGAAACAAAAATAAAATCATAACTGTGCCCCAGAATTAAAAGAAAATGAAGAAACAAAACAAGAGACACAAATGTTAATAATGTGGTTTAGTTGTCATACATTGACAGATTAGGAAGTGTCTATCTTATACAAAAGACCACCAAACAATTGATATATGTTTGTGCAAAATCTTGTTTATATTTTAGGGTATATAACATCATTAATTCCATTTTTTGGTGTTCGTTCTAGAAACCAAATTAGGAAAGTAGATTTGATTGGTGGGTATATCATTACTGTTGAAAGACATGACTACTGCAGAAATCAACAAACCAAAATTGGAAGAAGAGATAGACAAGAGGAACATTTTAAAAAAAAACAAATATTTTACGTGAAATCAAGATACAACTAGTGAAGTGACACATTTAGTAGCAGCAGATTCCAGTACATTCAAACAAAAAACAGTGGAAATAGCATCAAAAAAAAAAAAAAAATTGCTGTATTTAGTACTATATAGGAGTTGTTAGTTATTTAAGACTTAGATCATATGATTCTGCAAAACAAATCTAGTGGACAGACGAGAGGAAGTAGTGTTCCACTACATCAATAATCCACGCCAAATTTAACCTGCCCGAACTTTTTTAAAAATATTACTATTATAACTGTGTCAAATCTTTTAAAAATACGTTACATAGGAAGGATCTAACAGTCACTTGAAGATATTTTTAACACAGAATTTAACCTACCCGTGTATGGCGTAAAGTTGAAGAAAAGAATTATCTCAAAATCTTCTGTTCAAGAAGCAAAAACAGAAAATAATACTACTATAAAATTTCATTGGCCATGAAGTATTATTATTTATTTATTTATTTATTTATTTTGTAAAATTCTGATCCCACATTCAAATCCCAGAAAGTTCAGAAAAGACAAAATTAAATTACCTGAGTGAGCAAAGCAAGTTGTTCAACACCAAAAGATCTAGCGGCTGAGAGTGTATCAAGTGCAAGATCAACGGCTGAGGTGCAATGTGTATGCCAACAACTTCTCTCTACACAATTAGGCCTTGGTTCATGTTTTTGTGGTACAACCGAAACTTGTCCACTGTATAAAAACTGCAACATCAACAAGAACACCTCATACCCTACTGAGTTCACAGGTATCACCTGTGAACCACCGGGAGTACCCCGTGGGCTTTCAAAGCCCACGGAGTGAAAAGGGTCCGAGCCACCACCCGGCGACTCGAGCCCGCAAAAGAATTTCCGGAACACAAGGCTCCTAGCAGCTAAGATGCATCTATGGGCATGTACTAAATGGCCTTCAACATTGAAAGTAACATCACTAAAAGCTTGACCATTGATGAGGAGATTTAGATAATCTAAAGAGAGAGATTTTAAAGAATCTTCAAGAGTCATATTGATTCTCTATAGATGAAGAAAAAATTCAAAGGTTGAGAAGAAAACTTTGGTGGATTTTAATTTACATAATGGAAGATGAGTTTTCTCTTTGTTGTTTCTTGTTTTTCTACTATTAGATGATGAAAGAAGTAGACTATTATTATTTCTTGTGAGATTCTGTTTTGCTATGTGGATAGATTTTTTATGTTGGGGTTGAGGGGTGGAGTGGCTATTATGGACGGCTGACGTATTTTATTTTATTTTTAAAAAGAAACCAAGCATAAAACTTAATGGAAAATTATAAGGAGAAGATTAATGTAATAGGAAGGAGTAATAAATTAATTAAATTTCCATTTTATTTTTTATCATCAAGGAGTGTGGTGATACAATATTTTAACCTAAATATTAAATGAAAGCGAAATATTAACCTACAATTCTCAAAAACACTTGTACAAAGTGTTTGACTTGCTAGTCAAAGAAAGAAGATCTTTATGTTATTTAGGTTGTAATCATATTATAATTCGGTTAAAACAATCTTATGCTAGCAACCCTAGAACCATTAATATTTGTAATGATGCATCATATTAAATAAATAAATTAAAACACTCTAGGTGTGCGCCTAAGTTATTATTCTCTTCCTAAATTTAGAATAAGAGGTCAAGTAGAATGGTTAAGTCAGGAATAGGACAAATACTTTGCTTTGAATTCATATTTTAATACCACTTAGTAAAAAAATTAATTTTGAAACTGCTCATAATGAAACTTTTTTTTGGGCAATGGGCTATGATGTAAGTATAAACTCTAACTAATAATGGCTAATCACTATTACTCCTTATGGATATTAAATCAGCCCACCCTAATGATATTTTCCAATAGATGAGATGAATTATAAATATTAGATCCAATCATGAGAATTAAATATATATATATATATATATATATATTTGGATAAACTATATAAAATACATTATTGTAGAAGTCAATTTCTTTGCATATCACTAGTTCATGTGATACATACGGAGGGTCACAATACATAATTTAAGCGTAATACATAATTCAAGAAATTTTCCAGATACATACAATCGCGATACATAACTTGAGCGCAATACATAACTCAAGTAAGCGTTTAAATACATACAGATACATGTTAATCATTCAAATAAATAATTAGACACGCGATACATTGTGTAGTTGCGATGTATCATGAGTTATGTATCGTGCCCCTCCTTGTGTATCGTGATCCTCCATGTATATTGTACCTAGAAAAGTGATATATTCCGTATAAACATAATTATAATAAAGATATTTGGTTAATTATGTTATTTATCCGAAAAATATGCATTTTTAATTTATTTTTGTTTCTATTTCTGGTCAATGTATGGTTACGTTGCCTAATTAAAAGGCAGATATTTCTTGAGGGTACAGTTTAAACAGAAGACATGTAGTATAGAGATGTTTTCGTGATGTTGTGAGTTAATGGTCCTTGGAAGTTGTAAAATGTAATCTTAGTTAAATAAAAATTTACTTACTGTTAGCTAACTGATAGCTAGTAGCTTGTTCATGCATTAATAAAAGCCTATAGTTTTATGTTTCATCTTTTCTTTCTTCCTGCTTCACCTTTCCTTTTGTCTACTTGTATGTTGACTCATAGAGAGTGATATTCAGGGATTAAATTCATTTAATTGTAGTATTTCTATCGAATAATTTAAATGCATGTGATATGCTAACATGGGTTGCAATGATAAATAACAAAGCTATTAATCAAGTGCATCATCAAGTTTTTTTTAGGGACATTCGTGCTAAGGATAAATGTATTTAAAAAATACGTACATAAAATATTCAATTTTACAAACAAAAAAAAAAAAAAACGAGTTCATAATCACCAAAATTAACACTTAAAATTACCCCTGTTTATGGTTCTACTTCCGCTCCAATTTCACGAAAAGAGAACGAGTCCATATGCCCCCAAAACTAACACTTAAAAATGCCCCTGAGAAAATATTTTTATTTGTACAATGAACATCTCTTATAAAATTAAAAGTAATTAAATAACATACATTGATTTTCCTCTAACTCTATTAGTACTTGTGTAATCTGTTTTGAGTATGAAATTATTGAGGGAAAATAAGAGAAATAAAAACAAAGGGGAAGAAATGGGCAGTGATGGATCATCTGTCTTAATGATTTGACAACCTTCGATTTGACGTTTGAATTGTCATTTCATCCCTCACCCCCTCCAAAATCCCCTACCCCTAAAGTACTTTATAAATGTAATCAAACAATAGCTCTATATATAGACTATAGAGAAACAATTAGATGATATCTTTATTATGTGTTCGAGTTCTGAAAAAGAAATATTTTTAGTCAAAAATTGATTTATCTTCAAAAGAAAGAGTGGGCTCAAAAAAGTTGCTTAAGAATTCATATGAATTTGAATTTCATAACTCGTATATTTATTTTAAATACTTGACTCGAAATCCAATTATTATTGTAATATTAATTTGAAATTGCTATAGGTAACTTCACATTGAATCATGAATTCTATTTGATCAATAAATGAGATTTTCCAAGTGTTTGATTTAGTCGAGCACCAAAGAAAAGAATAGACATATATGAAATGATTAAATGAGAAGTATTTGATTGAATACGAAATTTAGCACGTACTTAAATATATACAAATTATTTCAATTACCTTTACTATCAATGATTTAGTTTAGAGATAGAACTTTTACTAAAGATCGTAGTTGATTCACACAACTAATCTCAGCTAAGATAATTTTCAAATAGAGAAAGATATTATTTCACATAATTTATATTGGTCATTAGAGGTTATTAGATAAAGTGTGGGTGATTTTGGTGGAAGACAAGATTGGGGAGGTGAAATTGAGATAGTTCAGATATGTAATCAAGAGGGGCACGGATGTCACGGTGCGGAAATGTGAGAGGTTGATTATGAATGGATTCAATTTAGGTAGAAATAGACCAAAGAAGTATTGGAGGAAGATAATTATGCATGACATGAAACAGTTACAGTTTAATGAGGAGATAACCCAAGATAGAAAGGTGTGGAGCACGCGACTTAGGTTAGAAACGTAGTAGGATCGAGCTAGTTCTTGTTAGCAGGTAGGATTGATTTATTTGTCTCCCATGCTAGGAGTCGTAGTGCTTTGCTGGTGGTGTTCTGTTCAAGGAGTATTAGTGAGGTTTGAGTTTCGGATAGATCGCATGTAATATTATTTTGCGATAGTCTTGCACCTGCCATTATCTATTATTTTTACTTCCTATTGTTTCTTGTCTTGTATTACTACCCTTTCTTTAGAATGTTCTTGGGTTGAGTCGAGGATCTTTAGAAAATAGCCTATTTACCTCAACTTTGAGGTAGTGATATTGACCGCATATATTCTACCCTCCCCAAACCCTATTTTATAGAATATATTGTGTGTGTGTTATTGTTATTGTTACGTCAGTCATTATAGACTTTTAAACATAATCAAAGAAAATATATATGGAAAAATGAGACTAATAAGAGTTAAGATTATAATTATTCTATCTTTCTCAACCTTTAGAATTTGGAGGAGACATATCGCATTTGCAGTTAGTAAGGGTCGGTCATTTTTTACTTGGCTTGACACTATAGACCAAATTCTGACAAATTAAAATAGGGTTTGACAAAATAAGTCATCAACTACTCCTTTCACATTTATTTTTTTCAATATTAAAAACTGTAATTTTATAAGTAAAGTTTGAAAAGAATAATATATAAGTGTAATTCCTATGTAGTAAAAATTTTAAAAACTTTTTTTCATAACTCCTCGGCTCCAAAAGAGTTTGGTTAACATTATTATTTTAAATTGATACTATGTTGGTGAATAATATTCAACTAGATTCAAAGGGGAAACAGAAGAAAAAGTTGTCAAGAAATTTAATTCTCTTGGGAATGACAGCAAAGTCCTCAATAATATTTCTAAATCTACTATTATAGTACTAAAAGCTTTTTTTAGATGTATTATTAATGTAGTTATGGTAAATAAATGTACTTGTTGTACAAAAACTAACACATACTGTGTACTACTAATTAGTTTGATGCATACATTAGATTCAATTTTATGTTCTTCCCCAAAACAGCTAGTCTTACATTGTTTTTGTATAACAATAACAACATATCCTATGTATTTCATAATAATTGGCATCTAGAGCAATGGTGGAGTCAAGATTTTGAATCTTTTTTTGGTTGTGTTAAGGTATTCGTATATAATCATAATAACTAACATTAAAACTCTATACTTCACATAATATTTCGATAAAAAATAAGCATAAAATATACATAGACTTTATTTCTATCTTTATACGATATAAAAAGACTATTTTTAATAAATTCTCGGCTAAAGAAAAAATTCAAGTCAGAGTTGCAAAAGTAACATGACAAACTAATGAGAGGAAGAAGAGAAGAGGTGACTAATAACAAGTTGTTATCCAAGTGGGGGGGGGGGGCGGGGGGGACAGGAATCAATTAAATTCTTTTTTCAACCTATTAATTATCTTCAACTATATAGAAAAATTTCATATCTTTTTGGATTCGTCTTTGACTTGATCAGAATTTGCTAATAGGGGAAAAGATGGTAAAAAGATATTACTGTTAATTTCATGATCTTTTACAACGTGACATTAAAAGAATATAATGATTACTTCTTCAAAATAATGATTCCAAAACTTCCTAAAATTGACTTTAATTCTAGTTTTAAATTTCCTAAATAGGGAAACGAAGGAGTTAATAAACTTGTACAATTTATTTTGCCTTTATGAGTAATTACATGATTAAAACATACTTTAGGTTTTGTAGTTAATGAGAAATAAGTCTTGAAAAGAGGAGACAAATTGCAAAATTTAGAAAGTGCACTGCCACAAAAAGTAATGAATAAGAAAGACATTTAAAGTGAAGCACATTGATTAAGGCCCATTTGATAAATTTTCTTCAAATAAAGGATAAATTACATAACTAATCAAATAATTTTTATCATATTTATATTTAATTTTACTGTTTAAATTTTTTTATAAAATATCACTTTTTTTTCCAGAGCGATTACATATTGATGAATGTGATACATAATTTGGGTGTGAGACATAACTCATGATACATGTCATGTATCGCGACTTGTATCGCGACTACACAATATATCGCATGTCTAACCATGTATCTCTATAATTTAACATATATATGTGTGTATCTGGACGGTTACATCGTGACCCTTTGCATATATCTGGAGGGTTTCTTAAGTTATATATATATCGCACCCAAATTATGTATCGTCTCCTTTCATATGTATAGAGCATATAAAATGTGGTGTAAAGCGTAATTTCAAAGACTAATCGTATTAAATATAAATGGCTCCTATAATAATGTGTTTTATGTAGTTTATCTTGAAATAGATCTAAAGTATTTAGTGTAATTATTATTGAAAATATTAAAGTTTAACTTATGATAATAGGTTAATTATTGGTAGTTGGAATGGTGAAGCTCATATATATGGTTCAAAAATACTTAAATGATATGAGATTTTTGAAAAAAAGATCAGTGCAAATCTAGTGCAATTGATACCATGTGTAGAGCCAAGTGTAGTGTGGTGTGGTGTAGTAGTAGGCACTTCTAGATGAGTGCGAAGTTGATGGAGTGAGATCTCTAAGACGCAATTTACTGCCTTTACCATTCCAAAAGTAGCTTGGAGTTGCATGTGTACAAAACAACGAGCTTGGGGATACAATGACCTTAATATCCCTATCATGCGGTGTGACACATAGCGAATTTATGAAATCGACTCGTGAATCATGATAATATATAGGTCACTTATAACTTAGTTCAAAGGAAAAATTCGTAAATTATGATGATGAGCCACTTGAAAACTTAATTTGAGAGGAAATTGTTGGGTATCCAATAAAGTCTCACATTAATATATATAAAGTATATATATATATATATGAAAAATTTATTGTGAAAGTTATATATAAAGCGTAGAAATACATCAAATAACCCTCTTAAAAAGAAAAAACATATAAAATTTTATTTAATAGTGTGAGGCTTCTTTGAGAAAAAGTACATAAACTTGATTCAAAATAAATAATATCAGATTATAACTAGAATTAATTTTTACGTAGACAACAATTATCATTTTTAAGCAAACTCCACCCAATACTTTAGGGCCTTGATGATCATATGCTTACTTTTTGGGGGACTTAACCCACCCAAATTAGAAACCCACTTTCTTAATCCCTTTGACTTCTTCCTTTTAATCATTAGCCAGTCCACAATACTTCAATTTCCTTGAGCTGCATTAAGATGATGGCCTCCAAATTCCCCCCTCTATGAGTGGAACTAATTAATAAGATGATACTCCAAACTCAAAGATGGTAAACATCAATAGCAAAATCAGAAATTTTGTTAAAGTCTTCAAGATTTGATATTTATATGCGAAAATAATAATTGATATTTGAAACAACAAATTAGGCGCTTTTTTCCTTTTTGGGTTTAAGTTATTGACCGTCTTTTAAATTTTTCCAAAACTTTCACTTTACCACCTTAACTAGGCTTAGTTACAATTGAACACCTATACCAATTAAGTCCCGGACAAGTTTAGGAAGTCATGGGAGAAAAGGAACAACCTACGATGAACCTAGCTTATAAGATACCGATTTATATGAATAATAAAGGAATTTATTATATGCTTATAATATATTTTAATTGAGGTAGTTGTACGATACATAAATTTCAAATTCAAAATCCATTTTTGATATCAGAGATGGACCTAGCTTATAAGTTATTAGTCAAGTGAATCTAATATTTGCTCAGATGTCCTCTTATATATATATAGAAAGAGTAATTATTTATAAATTTACGCCTTAAAAAGTGAAACTAATATCAACACATGAACTGCAAACTTCAATACATGCAGTGTTTGTTAAGCATGCCAGAAAAAAAGTATGATAAAAACTGTATGCTTTATCGGATAGCATGAACATGCAAATCTTTTTTCATAAAGCATCCAGAAACCAGAAGTATGGGATGAATAATTTTGATTTACGCATAATAGTCACAGGTAAATTTAAAATTTTAAGTTTATGTGTTTGAGCTCGAAATTTTATCGTTGGTTCCTTTGATTTATGTGTTCGAAATTCATTAGTAATTATATGTATTTTGTCACAAAAATGAACACGCGCATATATATGATTGGAGCTAAAGCTACGAAGCACAGAGTATTATAGAACACCTTAGGAACCAGGGCGAAGCTATAATATTAGCTACGTGTTCGGAGGAACCTGATAAGTGTATATTATTATTAGAAAATTTGCTCAATATCAGGGGTAGAGTATCGAGGGGTTCATTTGAATCCTCTTCAGTAGAAAATTATATGATTTATATATTATTAATTTCTTTATGTATCTATATAGTAAATGTCAAGCACTGTTCGACTAATTTTGTGTTTATTTTGTTCAAGTTTTACATTGTTAATGACATCCTAACTCCGTCACTATTTAATATGTAGAGACGATAAGATTAATGGTAAATTTAAAATTTATAAACTCTAAAGGTCAATATATGATGTGGTTTGTGTCACATGGAATCAAATGATGAAACGTATCATAGTATTTACAGTTTTGTTTAGACAGAATATTTTGGCGTTCAAAAACGAAGAATAACCTAGTGACAAATAGGAAAAGTCTCCTACTACTTTTATGACTAGTCTGTTTTGTCTTTCTGCACACTCACTTGAAGTATCACCAAAATAAAATATCTCCAAAATTATTAATTGGTCATTATTCATTACCCAATAAACTAAGGCACTTGTGTTGTTGGAGACATAATTCATGAGCACTCATACATTAAAGAGAAGATTATTAAGTGGAGTTCACAGTGAAAATCCATAAAAATAGACAAGTGATTTAATTGTGCACTTAATTTCTCAACTAGAATGAAAATCGAAATGAATTTTTCCCTAACCAAAACCTAAATATTTGTAAGTGACTCATTAATTAAGAGCCAAACTGTTAATAAGAAGGATATAGATATATAACCTAACTATTAATGCAGGGCATAATTAAATCATCTTGCATATAATTCATGTTTGAAAATTTAACCCTTTATCTTATATTAAGCAAGCATTTGATCATGTATTTTGAATTTTAAAAATATATATTTAAATGCTTATATAATCATGAAATTTGATCAAATTTTATCTTCTTGTTGTTTATCTTCAAAATATTTTCAACAATTATGTTCAATCACAATTTAAGTATCAAGAATTACAACTTCAAAACCTATCTCCAGTTCACCGCTCCATAGTCATAAAGTCCAAATTATGGGTCAGCCAAGGCCCAAACAATGAAATGGTCACTTCTTTAAGATACCAAATTTGATGTGACAAGACAATGCAAATGTGACAATTGCTAATGACATAATTTTTAGTGACTTCTCTCTCTTCTTCTTCTTTGACAACGGCTATCAGACATGCAAATGAAATTATGAAAACTCCATCTTTCCATCAGTCTTTTTTCTCTCTAATTTGTACTGTACTTGACTGAGTTTTCAGATCAGTACAGTGTCTCTTTTTAACTTAGAAACACTAATTTGTTTGCAAGATTTATAACTGCAGTTATAGCTTAGGTAATAAGGAGTGTTGTGGGGCACTAACTTCAATGTTCCTACTACCTTTTTCTCTTGCCTCTCTCGTGGTATTAATTCATATAGTTTGTGAGAATTGAACAAGACAAAATTAAAGAATAACTTTCTTTATTAAGCTTTGAAAAATCACTCAAAAACAAAGCTTTCAATCTCTCACAAAACTTGTTCTCTTGTTGAATCCCACAACTCAAGACTCAACATATATTTATAGCTAATCTAAATCCTAATCCTAATAGAAAACACTTTTGTTTAGAT
>JBDJHY010000002.1:12062709-12076893 GCA_039654485.1 Withania somnifera
TTAGGAACACCCTAGAAGAGGACAAATGTGTGATCCACATTGCATAGCCTTAATTATAAATATCCCTCCACCTTCACCAAGTTTTGCATCCAAAAAGTCCAAAAACTCGCTAACTCCTTCATATAAAGTTATCTGGCGCTCACACTATAATATTATCTGACCTCGTTCTAGGGGCCGAATTCATTCTAAAAGTTTTATTTTGAGGATAAAACGTTCCTCACAAAGACTACTCAAAATCAAGAACTCTAATCCGAAATTTTACGCTGACATTGGTTTCTTTTTCACAAGCCTTTTTCATAGCTCGAGGACCTAGCTAGTTAAAACTTCTGACTTATGGAGCTTCTAATTATTAGAATCTAATAGCACTACTTAAAAAGAAATAAATAAATGTAACCCTTGTATTTGCTGTTAATAAACATAATTTAGTAACTAAAGTTAAATGACTCATCAAATTGTAACTTACCAAACTAACTCATGCCAAATTCAGTTTAAATGTTTTCTTTAAGATACAGGCAGTAGTAATTAGCTTGGTACAATTCTTAATCTAAAATTTTAGCTCACTATCTTGTAGTGAGTTGGGCAATCACTTACTGCTACAATTCTTAATCTAAAATTTTAGCTCACTATCTTGTAGTGAGTTGGGCAATCACTTACTGCTTTCACTCATTGCAAAATCTAAATATCGTCAAACATTTCACTAGATATCACCAAATTTCTACAAATGAAAATCTAAGATAAGAAAATTAAAAAATAAACACTAGGGCCTTTGAAAAACTTTCTATTAAGCCT
This sequence comes from Withania somnifera, assembly GCA_039654485.1. Taxonomy (NCBI): domain Eukaryota; kingdom Viridiplantae; phylum Streptophyta; class Magnoliopsida; order Solanales; family Solanaceae; genus Withania; species Withania somnifera. The sequence continues at coordinate 12,063,499 of JBDJHY010000002.1, forward strand.
TCGGAACTTTAGTCTAGTAGTAAAAATGCAAACGTGACATATAAATTAGATGCACGTTATATAAGCAAATTAACCTGATATTTAAATAAAGAAGTGTATAGAATCCCAGCAAAGTTTCCCATTAAACAAGAAAGTTATCACCCAATTTTATTTTTTGCATGATCCAACGAACTTTCAGTTCAATAGAATGGAAGTTTTACCACACAAAATATGTGAATTCCCCTTCTTTGATTCAAAAACCTACTATACTATTTACTAGTACTATATATTAAAATTACACCTTTTTTTTTTCTTTCACCTTAAAAACAATAGAAAAAATTATACAAATAAAAAAGGCTCGAAAAAATTGGATCACCTTGTATTATTGATGAATCATCCTACTTAGTGTCCAAATTACAAAAAAAGTGTCGCACTTCAAAACTTCTCTTTCTCATAATATCCAAAATCCAAATACTTAGAAAAAGATACCTCTCTGTATATATAGAAGTTCACAAAAAAAATGATTTCCAAAATTTGGGGCTTGTGAGGAAGAAGAGACAAAAAAACACTTTGCTTCTCTTTCTTCCACCTTCACTCATCCCCACAAATGTTACCAAAAACTCTCTCTCACAGACACAGTGAAAATCTTTTTCCTTTTCAAGAAATAAATGTTGAGAATCTGTGAGAAAAACAGTTTTTGTCTCTAGTTTGGATAAAAGGGTACCTTAAAAATTGAATCACTTTTTTTCAATTTTTTTGTATTTGGACTAAAGGGCACCTTAAAAATTGAGTCTTTTGTCCATTCTAGGAAGAATCAAGAACTATAAAAAATGTTGTCAGGACAGAAGGGGTTCCTCATTGCTACACTTATAACACTTTGGTACTCCTCAAATATTGGAGTTCTTTTGTTAAACAAATTATTGCTGTCAAATTATGGATTTAAATTCCCAATTTTTCTTACAATGTGTCATATGACAGCTTGTGCTGTTCTTAGCTATGTGTCCGTTGTTTTCTTAAAGATTGCACCTTTTCAGAGGATTAAATCAAGGTCCCAGTTCTTGAGAATTGCTACGCTTAGTGTTGTCTTTTGTGGGTCTGTTGTTGGTGGCAATATTTCTTTAAGGTATCTACCTGTGTCATTTAATCAGGCTGTGGGTGCAACTACACCATTTTTCACTGCATTGTTTGCTTATTTGGTGACGAGAAAGCAAGAAGCTTGGGTTACTTATTACTGCCTTGTTCCTGTGGTTACTGGGGTTATTATTGCAAGTGGGGTACGTTTGCAACTTTCTAGCTCATTATTTTTCTTGAATGAATAGTTTATTGCTTGTTTTATTTATTTTGGTACGTTTTTGGGTCTCAACTAATTTGAATTTCGGCGTCCTTATCAAAGACAACTCCATAACCTGGGTTCAAACCCGAAGGATGGAGGACTACTTACTGCTCCACCAAAGGTTGGTACTCATTTTTTGAAATCCGACTAATTCAAATTCGCGCTGAAAAGTTCTACTTTTGGGGATAAAGCGTCCCCACCAAAGGTAGTACCCACCCCTGGTTAAAATGAAGGAGCAGTTATAGCTCCACTTCGACCTTTGGTGCTGAATAGTTAATTGCTAATTACTTTGTATTATAATTTTTTACTGATCTGATTGTAGTATGTTTTGTGTAGGAAAATTGAATCCTTTTTCTTGGATTTCTGACCTTTTTGGCTTATTTAGTCTCATTCCTATTAAAGTTGATCTATAATTTTTTAACAATGGTAGAATTTCTTAAGAAGTCTAGATTAACTGCTTGAGATCAGATATGAAAATTCATGGATACTCATATGATATATTATAATGTCTAGACAATCAGAGGAGGATCTATAATTTAAATTTACTGTGTTCAACGTTTCATATATTAAATTTACCGAGCCCATTGTCCATTCAATTTCGAATCCTTTTACTTATCTTCCACCTATATTGATGCTCTGTGTGGACAATTGTTATCAATTCTGTGTTTTGTGACGATGATTCAATTGGAGATAGTCAAAGAAATAGACTCTGTGTGTCGTTTCCTCAATAAAATATTCTTTTTCTTTTGATAACCATGGTGTCTGAACTAAATTGTGCGCACCTAGACTAATTCCACCAGCATAGATATTGGATAACTCTGTCTACCAAAACTTGGACAGATTGAAGAAATCACCTTGTGTTTTTAACTATCAATAGAATGTGTGTTTGATGACATGTATACAAAGTCCAACACTAGATGATAAATATACTTTGAGCAATTAAGAGATTCTTGATGTCTCATGGTGTTAGTTTAAGATTTTATTCAATAAGACATTGATACTTAAACAGGTTTACTTACATGGTGTTTGTCATGTTATGTTTGAAGTTCTTTAAGCCAAGACAAGTCTCCGTCTATTGGTTGTTGAAATAGGTTGTGTTTTCTTGTTGAAAAAAATGTTATTTTTATTAAGTTTCTTGATTGATGATAGGGTGAGCCAAGCTTCCACCTTTATGGATTTATCATGTGTATTGGTGCAACTGCTGCTAGAGCCTTCAAGTCTGTTCTTCAAGGAGTTCTTCTTTCTTCCGAAGGGTAACTACTTTTGCTTCTTCTAGCCTTAGTGCAATCGCGAAATACTTTTACTGTCACGCCATCTAAAAGATAACTACAAACAGGTTATGAATTTCTCACTTTATTTGCCTTTTCCCGCTATTTTCTTCTTTGAGTTTCCTCATTTATTGTGCAATTGTGAACTTGCAAGATTGGCAAACAGTGAAAAATGAGAAACAGCTCTTGGTATTTACATTTGATAAAGATTGGGTTCTGTCATTCGATTTATTTGCCGTTCATTTGTTTTGCTGATACATTTTACTAGTGGTTTTTTCCTTAACCTGATGTCATTTTTCAGGGAAAAGCTGAACTCCATAAGTCTCCTGCTCTACATGTCACCTATTGCTGTTATAGTATTAGTGCCTGCTGCACTAGTTATGGAGCCCAATGTGATAGATGTCACCATGACACTCGCGACAGAACATAGATATCTTGGCCTGCTTATTTTGATTAATTCTGCAATGGCATATGGTGCCAACTTGTTGAACTTCTTGGTGACTAAGCATACCAGTGCATTGACACTCCAGGTTTGCACTATATACCTCTCTCCTTCCATTCCCCTTCTAAGTGTAGTGTTATATGGCAGAAGGAAGATGCAAAATGATAATCGGAGGGGTGTGGTGGAATGGTTGGAATCTTCCTACCTTTAATCAGTAGTCTCGGGTTTGAACTGGGAATAGACAACCTTATCATTTGTAGCATTGGCCACGATGGACCACTTCCGCATTAGCATATGTGTTTGCTCTCTAACTTTCCATGTTTTTAGACTTTTAGAATGGTTGGAATCCGTTCATCCACCATCAAATTCTTTCCATGTTTTTAGAGACTTTTAGAATGGTTGGAATCCGTTCATCCACCATCAAATTTTTGGGTTCGAGCCCCGGAATAGATAACCTTATCTTTGGTAGTTTTGGCCACTAAGAGACCACTTCTGCATTAGCATATGTTTTCGCTCTCTAACTTGCAACATGTCTTTAGACTTCAACACGAAAGATGAATCCTAGTATCAGGCTTTAACCAGAAGACTTCAAATACCCATTTTCAATTTTTTTCAAACTTCAGTAAAATATTGTCTAATGATAACGGTCTGTCGGAAACAACCTCTCTACCTCCAAAGTAGGGGTAAGGTATGCATACACCTACCCTCTCCAGACACCACTTTCAAAGACTATACTGGGTATGTTGTTGTAATCGAATATTGTCTAACGGTTTACTCTATATTTCAGTAAAAGTTCTAGAATTGTATGTCATTTTTCACAGTAGTTACAATGAATATTGCTTTCACCTGTTTGAAACAACTTAAACTTTTCTGTGGACTGGTGTAGGTCCTAGGCAATGCAAAAGGTGCAGTGGCTGTTGTTATCTCCATACTTATTTTCCAAAATCCAGTAACTTTCATCGGAATCGCGGGCTACACGATGACCGTGATGGGAGTTGTTGCTTATGGAGAATCCAAAAGAAGGCACAAATGAGTTTGATATCAAGGCCCTTTTTTCTTGTTTCATAAAGTACCATACTTCTGTTGGTAGAGCTAGGAAGAAATAGATCCCATTGCAACTTTGTAGCCCAATAGACAGAAGACTGATTTTCTTTACCACTCTTCTGTTGTACTCTTTCTATGAAGAGGGATCTTTACATTTGTATCTGATTCTTACAATAAAGTCAACTGATGTCTTCTTCCTTCTGTATTTGTCTGTTTGTCTACAAATCTTATGTTGCTGGTGAGATTGTTAGACCTGGATTCTTTGAGACTAGAGAACTTATCAAATGGGAATGCAGGATTTGTAGTCAATAGATTCTGAATGGTTATCCTATTATATGTATACATGTAACATCTTTTTTTGTATATACACATGGTTAGAGATGAAAGTAATGAGTTTAGTGGAAGCCTGCACGCTCTGCGATTTGGCACTATTGAAATAATTCAGAGATTTTCCTGACTTGGTTCATGTCTACAAATAATTCGAAATGCCTTTGACAATTTTAGATTATGAAAAACTCAAATATCAATGATTCCAAACACTTCTTTTTACATTTCGCGGCTTGAACTCATGATCTCCCAACATTACCACGTCACTTACCACTCGTGAAGCCCCCCCACCCCCACACCAAAAAATTGACCCACAACCTTTTATTGAAAGGAAAAGGGAAAAAAAAGAACTTTTAGCTGCCAATATAATCTAAAGTAATGCTTGAAAATGGTTTCCCTTTTTGCTGGGCAGCCAACTAGCAGAGTTTTTCAAACTGCTTGGAAATGATTTATTTAAACGGAAGGTCTACAGGAAATAGTCTCTGTATCTTTACAAATATAGGGGTAAAGTTTGCATACTCTCTATCCTTCCCAAACACTCACTTATAAGATTACACTAGATATGTTGTTGATTTAACAAAATGAACACTTTAAACATTTATATCGTTCAAAAACTGTTTTCATTGTTTGATATAGGTGTAGTTGGATACCACAGTTTTTAATTATCTTTTTTAAAGTGAGATTCTAGTTTACAGCTGAATCATTGATCTGAGAGTGAAGTCAAAAGATAAGATACCAACTATACATGTTGAAGTTCAATAAATTACCAAAGAAACTTCATCAAGATAGAAATGTGAATTTGTAGCGACTTAAGCTTTGATTTACCACTTCAGTGAAATTTTGTCTTCTATTTTTGCTTTACCGAGGTAATAACAACATACCCAAAGTAATCCCATCAGTATAGACCTTAGCCTTACCTTTGTGAGGTAGAGAGATCGTTTACAGTAGACTTCACCGAGGCAAAAAGAAAGAAAGAACTGTTAACTTGTTCCTACAATCTTTTCCGGCAATTGCCATGGATCGAAGCACATCAATTATAAATTTGTATATATACCAGTTACAAACTGAGTACTACTAAAACAACAATAACAACATACAGTGAAACTGAATACCAAGCAATTGAATTAGCAAAAACAACTTCGTCAAGTTCAATAGCCATCAGTAGTGAAGGTTCTTCATATGTCATTAAAAATATTGCGCAATTGCCAACCAGAAATCTGGGATTGAAGCAATTTCTAAATGCAACTAAAGTTATTTATTTGATAGAAACTTCCGGGGAAAAAAAAAGGAAAAATGGACCAAAAATAACGATACGTCAGTAGAGAAGGTATCTTCATCTGCTGTTAAAGATTATTGTGCAATTGCCAACCAGAAAAATTTCTTATACTTAACTATGAGAACTTATCATTCTACTCATGTCAATTGTTTCAAGTAAACAACTCAGACCAAAATAGAAACCTAACCAGATTCATAAGAATCCTCAAGATTATGCAAAAGCTCCATACCTCGTCTGAGCTATGCATGCTTAAAGATCTTCATGCTGAGCCAATGGAAATATATTGCAACAACAAGGATGGGAAGCGTTAACGGAACCAGAAAGCAATAGTATCTGTAATAGAAGTAGAAAAATCTCAACACAAAAGGCGCAAACAACTACTTATACCAACACAAAGCATAATAATTTGGGAAAAGGGGAAGGATCACATCATGAACTAATGATGCATGAGTTATCCCAGCTACAGAGCCTTATCAAGTATTTAGCAAGATTTTGATCATAGCACAATGAACCTATAAGGTTAACAACCATCACTAAATCAAAATCACATCTTGCAGAATCCTCATCTTCCTATAACAGTTCGAGTCATTCACCTCCGTTTACACTCTTGACATAACGATTATTATTGAGGAAGTCAAATTCAGTTACTAAAGTCTCTTGAATAACGAAAGTATTAACTAATACCAAATTGTCAAGCCAGTTAGTGACATTGTGCTGCAGGCCAGATAAAACCTTAACAACAAAGTAAAGATCTAAACTGGAAAATTACGAGTCTCATACTTCTAAATCAAATACTTCTAATTGGCTAATCTGATGTTGTCAACAAGAAGGATGAAACTGAAGTGTTCTGTTTCCAAATTGATTTTTCAGCACGCATGGGACTCTTAAAGCACACAGCTGGTTGGGAAGAGATCCTCGTAAACATCTTAAAATTATTCACTTTTGCTGAAACCACAAGCAGTTTGATGTGCAATTTTTAACTAAGCTTGAGAACTGAGAGGTGCCTTACTGATAGAACTACTACCTCGCATCCTAAAGCAGTAAAAACTAAAACTAAAACTAAATCGTAGGGCAAGCACAGTGCATTTGACCAGGTGTATTGGTTTCTCAATGGTCTTCTTTTTTAGAGGGTGTTTGGATTGACTTTTTAAAAATAACCTAAAAGCTAAAAGCTAGGATTTCTAGCTTTTGGCTTTTAGAATGTGTTTGGATTAGCTTTTCAAAAGTAGTTTAGAAGCTAAAAGCTAGAAATTCTAGCTTTTGGCTTATTTTTAATTTTTTATCTTAAAAATAAGTGCTTAAGAGCATTTCTCAAATTTACCCAAACACTTAAAAAGTGTTTAAAAGCTATTTTGGTTTAAACGCACTTAAAATAAGTCAATCAAAACAGGTTCTGGATCTTTGTCAAAATCCAACAGCACACGACTTAAAAGTATCTCTTCATTGTTTTAAAAACGTGGAGGCGACAAAGTTGGCATACAACAAAAATTAATGTTAAATCGAGGTTTCTTGGAGGAGGAATTCTACTAGAACGAGTTCTAACAAGAATAGGGCTCAAAATATACTCCCACCACAAACTTTTTCATTTTCAACATGATAAACTCCTGAATAATACACTAACTGAGGGATCTATTTCCCATCTGTTAAAATAGTTATTATGTCTTAGTATAGTCTTTTCTTTATTTAGCTTTTTCTTATTTAGTTTAGTCTAACCTATATAAATGCTCTTTGTATTGTTCTAGGGTTTAAGGCTTCTCATTCTACTATTAGCCTCCATTCTTTTGTATCCTTCCGTTAATGTTATCACCCTCACGCTAGGGTTCTTCCTTTTATTTAAGGTTCTGGATTGGAAAAGTGGAAGATATTACATATCCCACAATAGTGACTGCTTAAGTCACCAGGTGCTAAGAAACAGAGAGCCACTTGAATCATGCAATTCAAATGGACTCAGAATTCAGTTTCGAAGAATCATTATTCAACTACATATGCTCATGAAAAATCAAATATTCAACTAAAAGTGCTCTTAACGAAAATGGACGTTGTATAAATGCTAGTTTGGTTAAGCCACGTGAATAGGAATGGAAGAGCCCCAACAAGATCTCAGTTTTTTTAATTTTTGTGTGTGTGTTTTTGGAGGGGGGCTAAGGCCTCCACATCCTCTTCTACCGTATTCCACAATCCTCTCTCCCCTTCTTCTGGTGGATAATAATTATCCAATGGATAAGCATCCAGGAACCTAGGACAAAGATATGCAAAATGCAGCAACACGCAATCTAATAATACAAGTTGATGTAGGAATTGGAACTCATTAAAGTTCTGCAGAAAATGAAGAATACTACTGAACAACAGTTCACGGGACGACCATACATGTTCTCCGAGTATCAAATCCTAATATAATAAGATATGGCAAACAAAAAATAACATTCACAAAGAGTGATCTAACAATGGCACTCTATTGTCCCAAAACACTGTCTATATTCTCTATCCCTTAATTCAGTTTAATCTACACATAACAACGACACAACCTAATGTCAAGGCGTTCTGAATAGCTATAGATCCCGAAATTTCATCTAACCAATCAGTAAATAAACAGTGGCAGAGCCACCTTCAGCGACGGGTGGTCAGGTGCACAACCTTCGTCAGAACATTATGTAGAGTATAGTGGTTAAATATTAGCTATTATGAGTATTTATTTAATTTTGAACACCCTTGACACAACTGAAAAGAAAATTTGACAACCTCCGCCAAATTCCTGCTCCACCAAACTGTATATAAGGATAAAACAGCTAAAGATAATCCGAATAATGGCTGAATAACAATTTCTATTATTATCCAAAGTTAATCAAGAGAGAATTAGGCATAAGCAAAATTGTCTAAATACCAGAAACTGAATAATGGGAAAGTCACCTGTCATTCTGAATGGCTGCAAGAATCGGATTATCAAATGGCGGAAGCAACTTGGAGACAATAGCAACATAAACAAATACCAAAAAAGAAATGGACCCAAATGCAAGAAAGGCCACCCCTTGAGCTTTTGAACCATACTTGTAAATAGAACACATCTCCATTCTGATACTATGATAATGTTTTCAACATTTGCAAATTCTCAGACTGAAAAATAACACAATAATACATCAGAAAAAGCAGCAAAAAGAGATTACTGATATTTGGTAGTTTCATAATTGACAAAGCAAAAAAAAAAAAAAAGATGTAATTTTTCTTGGGATTTCACTGATACAAGAAAAATGAGAAAGAAAATCAAAAAGGGCTCAACACAAACCATGAAAATTTGATCATCAAATTGCTATTCTCAGCACCCATATCAGAATAAACAGCAAAAAGTACTACTCCTATAAATTATCATTTCTTTTCATACCAATATAATAAAAATAAATACTATCATTTAACTCTAGAAAAACGAAATAAAACATGGAGAGTAAATCAATAAAGCTTTCGGTGAAAAGTGATTGGTAATTGAGGTGTGCAAAAACGGATCCAAATACTACGGTCATTAAAAAAAAAATGAGTATTTTCATGGGATTTTACTGATACAAGAAAAATGAGAAAGAAATCGAAAAGGGTGAAATTTTGGTCACCAAACTGATACCTGGACAAAACCCATTATCTATCTATGTTCTTTGTTACTTATAAAAAGCTTCATCTTTACTGAATCAAACCTAGAAAAATAAATAGTGAGAAGAAAAATTGTGGAAATACCAACTGTGATTTGGTTTTGGAATGAAATAGAAATTGCTGTCGTTGATGCCATGGAGATTTCCTTTTATGTTCATTTATTATGTTTCGGAAAATTAAATGGGGACACAAATACCAACAAGAGTTTGGTATAGTAAAGGACAACCTTTATAACTAAAATCTTAAAAATTCGAATTTTGTTATTGCGATAATTTTTTGGATTTGATCAGTATTAAAATTATTTAATTTTTATCACAAAAAAATAGGTACCTTTTGGTATATGTTTAGGTTATAAAATATATAAAATATAAACTCATACAATTAATAAATATAATAGATAAGTAAAATTTGTTAAAATAGTTTTAAGCTTTGAAAACAACCTCTATGATAAGGAATAATATAATAGATTTTTATGGTCAGATTTTTTTTTTAGAATCTTACGCATATAGCGAAAATTTAATGTATCAAATTATTTCGGAGTCAGCTAGAATAAAATAATAGATCTAAATCTAAAATTACTTTTTTAAAAATGTATTTACTCTGACAAAGATGAAACACAAACACAACATTCTTACTTAATTAAATTTAGATGAATAAAATTACTCGAAATATTGTATTATTTAAGAAAGAAAAAAGAAAGTTGTAGGATGAATTATGTTGTAGGAAATCCATGTAATTTAATCACTTCTTTAATGAAAACAGCAGCCACATTTAGCATTAAAAGGATATGAAAGTGGAACAAAATGTGCATACTCACTAAGACGATCCACCACAACCAATATAGTGTCAAACTTATTGGATTTAGGAAGGCCAATAATGAAGTCCATGCTTACATCCTCCCACATATGATGAGATATAGGTAAAGGTTGGAGTAACCCCGCAGGACTCAAAATTTTGGACTTGTTTTTTTTTGGCAAATTTCACACCTGATGACGAAGTACCGGTATTTATTACGGATCAAAATTGGACCATAACGGAATTTCAGTATATATTCGGCACCATAATATCAGATTGGGAGGGGTTCACGAAAAAAGATAGCGAAAATATGATCCCTAGTTGCACATCCCTCTTCATACTTTCCCAATAGACATTATCAGACAACCTCTTATACGTGCGAAGATAACCCGAATGGCCTCCTATAGGAGAAGAACGAAACTCTTTCAATAGCCCAAGTATTCGAGATGATCTTTTAAGCAAAACCAAGCGTTCTTTGAATAGAAGACATCCATTCTTCAAGCTGTATTTGTCATCTGCTTGCTGTCCTGAAATTAACTTCTGCATAATAGAAGCCATTTGGTGTCTCGTTGTACTTCTTGGTCCCATTCTTCCTTATCGTTATATTTCCAAATTGAAAAGCATATAACTCTTCTGATTTCCCATGTCTTGACAATGCATCACCACTCTATTTCATCACTCGGTTTGTACTTGATCCCAAACTTATAACCATGAGTTTGGAAACCCATTTCTGCTGATTCTCATCCATAACTCTCTGTTCCATCAAGAATTTAAGGGCTTTTTGGACAGTTTTAATAATGAAATGATGGCCCTTCAAGTAGTGATTCCATCTCTTGACAGCTAATACAATAGCCATTAGCTCCTGCTCATATACTGAACATTGTCTTGCTCTAAAAGACAGCATTCGACTGAAATAAGCAATAAGTTTACCACTTTGCATTAAAACTACACTGAGACCAAATCCCGAAGCATCAGCTTCAACTACAAAGGGCTGAGAAAAGTTCGACATCGCTAAAATGGGTACTTGAGTCATAGCCAACTTCAATGTCTCAGATGCTTGTTGAGCTCGTTCTCCCCATGAAAAAGCATCCTTTTTCAATAAATCAGATAAAGGGCCAGCTATCTTACCATAATCTTTGACAAGTTTTCTGTAGTATCTGGTGAGTCCCAAAAATCCCCGAAAAAAGACTTGATATCTCTAGGGACTGGCCAAGATATCATACACTCAATCTTGGAGGTCGGCTTGCACTCTTTCAGAGGAGATGATATGGCCCAGATATTCAAGTTTAAGCTGACCAAACATGGATTTTTTCTTGTTGATTACCAATTGATTCTGTTTGAGAATATCCAACACAATCTTCAAATGCCCAAGATGTGAAGCGTAGTCCCTGCTATAAATCAAAATATCATCAAAGAATGCTAAAACTGATTCCCGCAAATGATCCCTGAAAATTTCATTCATCAGTGATTGAAAAGTCGAGGGTGCATTAGTCAAGCCAAATGGTATCACCATAAACTCATAATGTCCCTCATGGGTGCGGAAGGTTGTTTTTTCTTCATCTCCACCTTGAATGCAAATTTGATGATAACATGACTTGGTAAATATGGTGGATCCCCCTGGCTCATCAATGCATGGTACTGGAAATTTTTCGGGAGTTGTAATATCATTAAGAACCCGATAATGCACGTAAAAACGCCAAGTTCCGTCCTTCTTAACCAGTAACACCGGACAAGAATATGGACCAGTGCTAGCCTTAATGATTCCAGCAGTCAACATCTCTTTGACCAAGCGTTCAATCTCGACTTTTTGAGAATGAGGATATTGATATGGACGAACATTTGGTGGTTGTGCTCCAAATCGAAGAGTAATAGAATGAATTCAAGAACGACGTGGTGGTAGACCTGGGGCTTGCCCACATACTTCTGGGTAATCAGATAAGATCTTCTCAATCTCCTTTGATGATTTAGCTACTTCATCTTCAGTTATTGCGACCTGATTCAACTCGACCAAGAATCCCTGGTTCCCTTTTTTTAACAAATTGGTCATGACTTTGAGTGACACCATATTCGAACCATAGTTGGATCCCCTCGAAGCAACACCCATGTTCGTGCATCTTTGAATTTCATGGTAAGAAGTTTCCAATTTACCCTCATCTCACCTAAAATGGCTAACCATTCCATCCCCAATACCACATCAGTTTCTCTCAATTCAAATAAAAAATACCGTTGGTAGATTTGCACTCCTTGCACATCCAACTTAACCCCTTTGCATACTTCGTTCCCACTCACTTGTTGACCATTACCAGTAGCTACCTCAAATCTGTTGGACTTCTTAATAGGTAATTGCAGAGTATGAGCAAAGTTGGAAGATATAAAATTATGGGTTGCCCCAGTATCAACCCAAATTATCACATTCTCCCCATGAATCTTTCCCACGAGTTTCATTGTTCTACCACCCGTAAGACCCACGACTGAATTCAGATTCAGCACCATCATAGTACCCTTAGTTTCCTCTTCAACTACATCTTCTCCAGCAGGCTCAAAGAACTCCTCCGTATCCTCTTCATCTGTTTTAGGTGCCTCTGAAACGATCAATAGGTTAAGCTGTCTGCTTTTACAGGAATGGTTGGGGCCAAATTTTTCATCACATCTGAAACATAACCCCAGTTCTTTTTTTCAAGCAAATTCTGAATCAAATAACCTTCTAAATTGTCCCTCAGATTTTGCTGCCGGAGTCGTGTTGGAGCTAGTCGACTTTGCAGTAGTATGCACTGATGAATCAATGTCATGACTGCTGCTCCAGTTCGTGAGTCACGTGTTTCAGGTATGCTTGTGACTTGAGGATAATTGGGTCTAAACCCAATTGGTTTACTGCCTGAACTTCCTCTATTTGGTTCAAATTTAAAACCTTGAACTCGCTATAACACAGAATTTCGATTCTCCACCTTTTGAGCCTTCTCCATTATCTCCCCCAATGATTGAGCCCATAAAAGCATTACTTCTACTCGAATTTCCTCTTTTAGCCCATTCAAAAATACTACAGATAACAACCATCAGACGCCTCTTTCATAGATGCTGATATCTTTTCAAATTCTTCACGAAACACAGTAACTGTTGTAACCTGCTTCAGCCCCATTAAAACAGCATATCAGCTGATCTTTTGAGAATGATGAAATTGATTCAACAACTCCCTTTTGAGTCTTCCCAGGGTAACATTGGTTGCCGAGACTCTATCCAGTAATACTTAATGCTTTTCCTTCCCAACAAACACTTGCTGCCTTTAATCTTTCCGATTCAG
>JBDJHY010000002.1:12138038-12153746 GCA_039654485.1 Withania somnifera
TATGAGGTCTAAGGTTTCATGTTTAGCGGAGATAAAAACGCTAACTGAGTCTTCCATCTGTCCTAATCTTAGTAGTACTTGTTCCTGGTGAAAGGTGACAAATACCCATGGCCAGAGCCACCTATCACGAAGGGTGGTCACGTGCACACCCTTTTTCGGAAAATTATGTTGTGTACAGAGATTAAGTGTTAGCTATTATGAGTTTGCATTTAATTTTACACACCCTTAATATAAATGAAAATAAAATTAGCATATCCTTCTTTAAATTTCTGACTCTGCCACCACAGATATCTCGTAAATTCAGTCGAGGTATACAAAAGCTGACTGGATCACTATGAATCATAAAAAAAAGTTAATATAATTCTTTTATATTATACTAGGTATGTTATTATAGTTGTACGTTAATTAACATGTTTGTGCAGCATCGAAAGAATTGTGGATAGATACACCGCTTGTCCAGCTTCTTCTAATCATGCTACAGTCGAAAATGTGACAGAGGTACTTATAAATAAGTCAATTAATCAAACATTTAAGTAAATTAAATAAGTTAATTATTCAATTTTTTTAAGTAATTAGAGTCATTAATTAGCTTAATTTTCCCACTAATTGCAGCTTCATGAAGTGGATGCTTTGAAAGATGAAGTTGCAAGATTACGACAAGTTAACGGGTAAGAAGCTCTTTGATTTTTCTTCAAGATTTTCTTTTTGTTAACCGCTCAGTGTTCGGTACTTGTATTAGGTCGATAAAATTATTTTCTAATAAGATCTTTTTTTACTCAAAACTCAAACTCGAGAGTGGCACATCTAGTTGGTTCTCCAAGAGAGTTAAGTATACACTTTCACATAGAGTTTTAACTACATAAATAATTTACACAAGCATATCATTTATTATATGGTGATTCCAAGTAAATTTTTATACTAATCAATATTACTAACCGAAAATTTGAAAAAACTGACCATTAACATGCTATCACATATTAAACTATGCTAGTACAAAGAGGCGGAACTACATAGAGTTCGTCGAGTGTTTGAGTATCATTAATTTTGTACCGAATGTCATATTTGTACATAGAATTAAAGGAAAATGATATAATTTTTAACAGTAAGCATACATAGAACAAATGTATTTTTACCTCGTGAGCTAAAAAAAAACATCCACACAACTTTGAAATCTTAGATCCGCCGATGCTAATACTGCTAAGTTTTTTAACATTATGTTTATCACGTTGTTTATTTTTTTCATGTTTAGGAGGATGATGGGGAAGGAACTTGATGACCTGGGCTTCAAAGAGTTGCAGCAATTAGAGCATCAACTAACTGATGGCATTTTATCTATTAAGAATAAGAAGGTAATTTTATTTGCTTTTGTATTTTGATACTTACTTGTCAATTTTTTTTTTAATTCCGCTTTGAATATTTTTCTTTTGAGTGGTAAATTTATCAAAAACAGTCTCTTTCAGATATAAAAAAGTAGACACGCATAAAAACATAAGGGAAGGCAACATATAGCATATATACATAAAACTGAAATTTGAACTTGAATATTCTATTCGTCCTTAAGTGATATTATCAACCATTCCGGAGGAGCAGTTGATTTTGCAATTTCTAGTCTTCGTCTATCTAGTGTTTCATCCATTTTAAGTTTTATTAATTTTATAACATTATTTTCAACTTGTGTGGAACTAGAATGACTATGCATAAATCACTTTTATTTTTGTGGTTCATTCTAATAACAACATTCCACTTTTATTATTATTTTCTGATACTGATAGTGACAATTACCATGTTATTAATCGATCAAACCTTACTATTTTTTTTGCGCTCAATTTAGACTCCTTCTTTTTTACTGCATAACCGCGCTAGCAGATACTTACTCATAAAAAAAGGGAGGGTGGGGAGTCATATAGCATACGTACATAAAATTAAAGTTTTAACTTAGCTAAATAGTTTAATTTTTAGGAAAAGCTTTATTAATCATAAGGTTGTTTGCGACCGTCTCTTACCCGAAAAGATAGAGATAAAGTCTGCATATATTTTATCATTTTTAAACTCTATTTGTGAAACTCAGCGGTGGATTCAGAATTTAGGGGTTATAGGTGTCCCGAAGCTTCAAACACACATATTGACATCCAAATCTTTAAAGTTTCGACTAAAAATCAAAGCACTCGGGCTATTTTCTTAATTTTCAAGGTGCTTTTCCAAATTTTGTACCAATTTTTGTACATTTTTATTATAATATACCTAATCTATATCAAATTTAATGAGTGTCGGAGCACTACAAAATAACATATAAATTTCCCTGGTGAAACTAAATTGGGTATGCATATCGTTGTTGTAGTAACAAGAAGGTAACTAATCCATCTGCATCATTAGTCAAATTAATTTTGTTTAATTTACATATATTAACTTTGAAATTAAAGTAGGTAGAAGAATATTTAAGCTTTTCAATATGTTGTACACCTTTTTCAGGAACAAGTACTACTGGAGCTACTTGAAAAATCAAATGTGCAGGTATATCTAAATAATTTTTATTTAGAATTTTTTGTATATCCAAGACAAAATGTTTAAAGAAAAAAATAAGAAAGGGAGACAATGCCACAGGTTAGATTAAGTTATGTTTGATTACATAGAAACAAAAATACAAGGTGATTCTTTTTTCTATCTATTCAAGTTTTATTGGATGCCTTATAGAGTTACTACATGATATTTACGTTGGGTGTGAGATAATAGGTATCTCACCAAATTAGGTGAGATCTGTGTGAGTGAAGCCTGTATAGATCGTGTTGAAAATGCCCTGGCTAAACCTATTGATGGTAGAGGTGAAATTTCAACTTTTGAATTTCGATTAATTGAATTTGTCACCCTCATTATTATTTCGCGTTGTTCCCTCAAGTCGAACTTATTACTGTTGATTTGGTGACCCTTATAGGACGTGGTTAGCGAGAATTAATTATTGAGAATAGACAGATCTATGAAACACCAGTCGTCACAGATACAGTTTTCAACTAACAAGGGTCAAAATATAATATGTGTTTATGTAGCTATTGACAAAACGCAACATAATTATCAAGAGATGGGGGACAATGCATGTTAAATTATACTAAAAGTGCAATCATTATTCATAATTGGTATTAATTCATGTTAAATTTTGATTTTCTTTTTCTTTTTTTAGATTGAGGAACTTGGAAAGAAAAATTCTGGTGGAAGTGCAACAGTAATCTGTGATTATAAATCAGTCAGAGAAGAAATTTCAGACACTTCTTTGAGCTTAGGGTAATGTAAACTTTTAAACTTTCATTCCTTGTATTTCCTTTTTTTCTTTTTCATAGTTGACATGTATAAAAGAATTCACATATATGCACAACAGGATACACGAATATGATATATGATTTTCACATATTCACTTTTTTATGAACGGTTACTTATTGTTATTTTTTTGGTGATCGATAATTTTCCAAGTTAAAGAATCTGTTTTTTTTTTTCCCTTTATGCAGACTATCAGTTGCTACAAGTCAGAAGAAAAAAATAGTACCAAAGATTGAATGCACTTCTATTGATTCTGGGAATCTAATGGTTTTAGATTAATATTTTTCCTGATTACAAACTCACACTTTTCATATTATTAGTTGTTGTATTTAAGTCATTAGGCAAGTTACCCTCCCTATGATTCCATCTTATTAGAAAGTTGTAATACCATTACATTAATAATATTTTTTTTCCCATCTGAGATTATGGTATGAACTGAAGACACTCTAGTCTTTCCAGATCACACTTTGTGGAAGTATATGAAGTTAGTTGGTGTTGTTGCTCCATCAAAGTCTGAATGACATATAAGATTCATTTAAGGAGAAAATATTTTCTATCAGAATTTTTTTTCATTTCCATGGCTCAAAGCAGGACTTGCATGGAGCATAACCAAAAGAATTTCAAATAAATATCAAATGATCATATAGTCAGTTGTATATCCATGTCACCTCTGCACTAAATCCAAAAATTATCATGTCACATCAAGAAAAATAAATTGTACACATAATAGAAAGGAAAAAAACAAATCACACTTTTCTCCAAAACTCTAGATCCTAAATTCGCCTTCTAGTCGGGTCCTATCTTGACATGGTGGCGATATCTGATTTGGTTATAATGAAATGGCACAATCTTCTGATACAATGCAGACCAGAGCGTTCATACAACAACAACATACACACTATAGTCCCACAAATGAAGTCTCAGAAAGATAGGAATGCAAACTTTACCATACTTTTGTAGGACATTGAGATTTCACAACCTGGTACCTAAGCTATTCCTCCTGTTACTTTTTTGTATCTAAAAATCTTATCCTGTTAATGTCAATGACAAATGTCATTATTGTTACACAGACCATTAGGCCATGAGACTTTTCCGGGGATGTTTCCTATTTACATTTCCATACCTTAGAAAGAACGGCTAAACGATCATTGACCAGACAGGCACATGTTTAGCGAAAACCGATAATACAAAAATTGGGGTAGACAGAAATTACAAGATCTCTTCATTAGTGCTCATACCGCCTTAGGTTGGATCTGCTCAAAATCAAAAACCTCAAACATGAGGCGTCGTACATCTGGCTTTCCATATATAACATAAGAGAGTCCATGAATAGCTTGTTGAACGGAAGTTGTAGCCGGATTCCTGAGCCTACGATTGTGCTCGAATGCATCCTGAACCTCCTCGCTGTATATGATAAATCGATGGAGATTCTTTTCTCGCAAATATCTACCGCAGAATTTGTTCATCACTAGGCGCCGATGTCTCTCCTGCAACCATCTCCCAGGAGCATCGAGATGCTTCATGAGTAACCTTTCCGCCATTACCAAATCCTGTATCACAATTAGGAAACTATCAACTTTTTCTACAACCCAACTTGAAAAAAAAACTGTTATGCTAGTGCAGACCGGGCTGACATCAGTGTCCATGCTTGATTAACAATCGCCCTTTAACTAGATTGTGATCTCAAAACATGTCACAAGAAAAGTCGAAACTAACGAGCTGCTACATTTTTTGAAATGGACTAAAAAGGGAAAGTAAGACAAACAAATTGATTTGGAGGAGTACTGGTTCCTGTTGATAAACAGAAAATTGGCTTGTCTTTCCTGTATTGAGATTGTGCCCCACACACGAAATCCTTAGTTCACCCGCTACCACACGGGCCGGTGTACTCTTTGCTAACCACAAACTCGAAAATAGAACAAAAGAAAGCAATGCAACCAAAGAAATCTAAGTGCAATATTACAAGTACCTGGATTTTTTGGCCAAGATACTCTAGCCGCTCAAAGCAAAACCTCGGATGCTCAAATTTGTATTTTGAGGGGTGCAAGAAAGCGAGCTGCAGTTTATTTAGCAGAAATATTTAACAGAATAGGTTAGTTTTGCAATATAAATGCTAGATTTATTGACAGAAACATGATACTCATATATAAACAAACACCATAGACAATGAGACTTACAATCAAGATGGAATAAAAGAATTTGAGGTCTTTCAAACAGGAGGGGAACAATAATATAAAGCCAGGTAAACAATAAAATTGGATTTAATGATTGACTTCGGAAGATAAAATGTTGCATGGCGATAACAATTATAAAAGGCTAAAGAGGAACTGACATCGTAAAGGCATATGCAGTTTGTACTCTATTACAACACCTTATTTGTTAAACATATGCTAGTTTAGAATTTCAAAAACATACAAGTAATTTATTTTTTGATATGGAAATTTGCTCCCGCGGTGACTCGAACCCATAAAAAGTAGTGATATTTACATGTTCCCCGGAGATTGTGGTATAACATTCAAACTACAGCCTGAAGTGTAAGTACCTGTAAACCAAGTCCAAGTTCAATTTTTCTGGCTTCAGTAATCTCAGGAATCCTATCATTCATTGCCAATGGGTATCCCAGTGTCTGCATAACTTGAGGTCTGCTGGTATAATCCCATACATTACCACGGAACCTATGCATGCCCGGTGGAACACATGCCCTGAAAACCCTTGGGTGTGCAAAAAGAGCATCCTCCGGAGGCTGTCAATCATAAACACAGAAATGAATAAGCAATTTGAATTCAGATGGTCATTTCCTTTCTTCAAGTTGAAATTGTTTGCACAGGTATATTGAGGAAGCAATTTAAATTAAGGCGAATAAAAATGCATATATACGGCTTGAAATCTTTAATCAGCCAGGGACGGAGGCTATTTAAACAGCTAAAGAACTGTTTTTCATAAACTAATAAAAATTTTGTAATGAAGGACGCACAAGTATCTGTATACAACAAGCATACCAAAAAAGTACAAAACATTACAGTAATATATCAAGAGATTCACGTATGTACCGGGTACACTAGCTTCTGGCATGTGATTCTCAAATTTTACAACTAGTGAAGGTATTTTATTGAGTGAAAAAAGACATCAAGAGAGTTCTGAAAGTTACAAACTGAAGTAAACAACCTAAACAAACTGAAGTTACATTCTTTCTCCCTACTTTTTCCCCCGTTTTTCTTCAAGGAGGAGGTTAATATTGTTGCTTGTCGCAGCATTTTAAGTTTTTGAATTTAATCCAAAAAGAAAGCTCTTCAAGTTACTATTTTACAAAGTTGTTTCGTTACTGGCATAAATAAGAAGATGCAAAGAGTACAAAAGTAAATATGCTAACTCTATTCCATGACAAAATGTTCTACGAAGTGGTGGTTAGACCGACTTTGCTGTATGGTACAAAGTGTTGGCTAGTCAAGAACTCTCATGTTCACATGATGCAAATTGCGAAAATGAGGATGCTGAGATGGATGTGTGGTATATTAGGAGCGATAAGAGTAGGAATGAGGATATCCGAGTAAGGTGGGAGTGGCCTCCTTTCTGGACAAGATGAGGAAGCAAGGATGAGATAGTTTGGGTGGGTGAAGAGGAAATGTGTAGATGCTCCAATGAAGAGGTGTGAGAGATTGTATATAGTAGGTACGACGAAAGTTAGAGGTAAGCCGAAAAAGTAATATGAAGAGGTGATTAGACAGGACATGACACACCTTCAACTAACCGAATACATGACCTTAGATAAGAGGGTGTGGAGGAGGTTGGGGATTAGGAGAAACGGTTAGTAGGTAATGGAGTGTTGTCTTGCCTCCTGACGGGCTTGAGCTTGGCGGTATACATCGTAGTATTAGTTTTATTCTTGTTGTGTCTTGCTTTTGATTTCTATCATCATAGTTGTTTATGGTATTATTGCACAATTTTTTTGTTGCTATTGTTTCCATAATAGCTGCTATGTTTTCTTCACTGTCGTTTTCTCTTTTCATACTTACTTTGATTTATTATACTCGAGTCGAGGGTCCTTCAAAAACATATCTACCTCCAAGAGGTAGTGATAAAGTTTGTGTACACTATACCCTCCCCAATTTCACTGGGTATGATATTACTGTATTAAATGATAAAATGATCAGACCAGGGAGCCAGCCAAAAAAAGAAAAATCTACAAAGTACCCCACTTTGTGGGAATATACTAGGTATGTTGTTGAAATTTGTGATTACTCGTTCGGTTAGTTTTTTTTTAAATAACTAGTGCCAAGGCTAGCTTAGGCGCACCTCGACTAGTTCCACAGATACCTATCACCTCCCATTAACAACAAATACCGGGCAATCTACATACCATGGCACCAGGGAAGAAATCACCTAGCTTTTTGTCTCTACTGGGATTCGAACCTAAGACCTCATGACTCTCAATCCACTTCATTGACCACTAGGCTACACGCGGGGGTGCTATTTACTGCGCTTAGTTAACTTATAGGAAATACTAGGACTTTTTTTGGATTTCAAGGTTCCACTTCTAAACAACAGTAGCAAAAGTGTTCTCAAGAGTACACGTAGAACAATACAAAACAAAATACGGGAAATAAGAACTGCAGAAAGATGACAATGTGATTCTTGGAAGATTGAATGAGTAAATTAGACATTTATATAAGATGAAAAGTTCAGCTCTTGCCTTATAAGCAGCAACATCTTGCCAACTAAGCTTTCTGCCTTCAAATTCTACTGAGACATAGTCTACATCTTCCAACTGTCTCCTCAATTTAGGCTGGCAATCTTCAGCCTCGGGATCCATTCCAAAAACTTCAAACAGGACACGATAAACTTCAGGCATTCCAAAACACAAGTATATTGCTCCAAACAAAGCCCAGAACACAGATCTGCCAAGTGATCATGGAATCCAAGCCAGTATAAGAAAGTGATATTAGCAAAACAACGTCACAAGAAAACCAAAACCATGCGGATAAAAAAGATCACGACACTGAAAATCATCATAAAACAGGTTCTACCAAATGAGAATTATTACATGGAATATATCCATTATAATTATAAAAGTGGGAATACTCAAAGTAGAGTAGAGTATCGATAGACAAAATGTCCATATAAGGTTGTAGATGGGCCTTTTTTCCTTAAAATGCATTCTTTGACATTAATGTACAAAGAAAATAAAACTATTTTACAATAACTAATTGTCAAATCTTGCAAGTTAGAGAAAAATATATAGTACTATTTGATAATAATGCGAAATAAGAAACATATGAAACATAAACTAATATAAACTTCTAACCATACAACAATGACCTCTTAATACAGAAATAACTTTATGCATCGTAACCTCTCATAGGGACATCGACTGAAAGGTTGCAACTTCTACTTTAATCACTACACCTGTTCAAGACTAAGTGATATCTAATCTTTTTCAATCAGTATTAATCTTTTGTTAACCCACTAAGTACGCAATCTTGATTAAAGTTCTTCTCGTCCTACAACACCACATTCTTTTGTGTTCTGCAAAATGATTCTGATACTTCTACTCCACGTAATATTATCATAAAACGAAGTTTAGTCATTGCCATATCCTACACCTAAGCCAACTTGGATCATGTGATAAGCCTCATACTTTAGTACGAAAAAATCATAGACGATGGTGTTTAGATGTTGTTCATTATTGTTTTTGCTCAACTAAGAAAAGGCCATATTAGCAAGAGTAGCAAGGAAAAATAGTAAGAAACTAGTATCTCCTGTTGACTGCTAGAGGTGGGGGAATTAAATGTTGCTAAAGTGTAGAGTATACACACAAGGATTACTAATAAATAGTTCAAGAGCATAACGACAACAAAACATACCTAGTGTAATCCCACAAAGTGGGGGTTTGGGGAGGGTAGAATCTATGCAGACCTTACCTCTACCTCAAGAGCATGTCATGATGAAATAAATGTAAACAAACACAATTATATAGTTCCACCTAAACAATGTGCAAGTACATGAAATGACGAATAAAATCGAATAAAGTTCAGAGCTTTTATGAGCTATGTATCCAATGCAAGTACATGAAATTAAAATAGCAACTATCAAATGCTAATCAAGGAACCAAGATAATCAACTTACTTGACAGGCGGTTCCCTATCCAACCTTTTCAACTTATCCATATCATCATACGGGAAAATCAAATTCTGCAAGCTAGCATTCTTAATCCACTTAGGCATATACCTTTTCCCAATCAATGCATACACCCTTTCCCTCATCGGACCTGGACTCTCCCTCGGATACCTTTGCAAGAAAAACTCACACATAGCTAATTCAAGAACATACTCCCCTAAAAAACCCAGTCTTGAATGTCCTGACCTTACATGCCTAGCATTAGTCCTCTCACATTTAGGATGTTGAAATGCTAAATACAACAGAGTATCAAATTGTTTCGCAGGATTATCATCACCATAACTTTCAGAACTCTCTAAAGGGTACCCTAAACATTGCTTAACTTCAACTAAATACTCATCAATCCATGTTTTATCAGCATTATTAAGTCTTGAACATGGTAAACAAGAACTCAATAGTGGAAATGACTTTAAAGACAATTGTGGACTATTAAGGAATCTTTCAGCTAACTTAGCATCATCTAAAGGAGGTTTTAGTATAAATCTTTTTGGGGGTATTTTTCTTTTTGGTGATACAATCTTTTTGCGCTCCGATAATTCTTTAAGGAGTCTTTGTGGACTGTTTTGAGGGAGCTCTTTTGGGTCTATCGCAACTGCTAAAACATGAAATCTTGGACCAAGATTGCAACTTTCTACATGAGGTTTTAGAGAAAAGTGTGGAAATGAGGAGGAGAATGAGAGATCAAGTGAGTTGGGTTTGAAAGTTGAACATAATTCCATGGCTATGTGTAGTGAAAAGGGTGTAAAAAATCAAGATTTTTGAAAGGTTTTTTGGTACAAAATGGAAACAGAGAGGGGATAAGGTCAGTATGATAGGCTGAGGTGATGGTGAATCGTGTCGGCTTTCGGGTCAAGCTATTTTTGAAACTAGGGTGGTTCAAAATTGAATAGAAATCATAACTTAAATCGGAAAAAATTTATTGATTTATTAATATGAGTTATTGATTAGTGAATTTGATAATGATTTTTTATTAGATTACCGGTTTTTAATGATCTTTCTTAATGGGTTAACGAATAATATAATAATAAATTAATAAATTATATATATATATATATTATTTGGTATATAAAATTCTTGACTTGAGATTTAATTTCATACTCTTATTTATGACTGTTTCGAACTTCTGATTATTCTGCAAGGTGTTATATTTGCTTTTAAGAAAGAAGTAATATGTCAACTTGCGTGCATAGTTTATTGATTTGTCACTTTATTTATAAGTAATTTTTAATAATTATTTTTTTATATGTGAAATCTTAATGACTAAGTCAATAATTAAATCAATAAAAATTAATACCAATAAATTAATATCTTAATGATTCTAGATCGATTGAGTATTGTCTGCAAATTAATAAAAAAGAATTTCAAATCAACTAAACCTAATGAATTCATATGCCTATTGAAACTTTTTCAAGTTTTAAACTTTTGTCTATTTTTTTTTTTAAGTAAGAGATATTTGCATTTCTTTTTGGATAATGGTTAATCTTAAACTCAGAGCAATCCTTTATTTTTTTTGTGTCCTTTGAGGTGCCTCAATGGGTCAACGGAGACCCGTTGTCCGTAGTCCCCCTTTAACACTCCAGGCACAGCCCAGGTAACCCCGCAACACCAAAGATGACCCTATAATCAGTAAGCTGCTGTCAGGTATCGATCCCACGCCGGGTGTAAGGCACACTACAAGAGATGGACCCGGTGACCGTTGAGCTAAGCCTCATGGACAAGATATTTGCATTTCTATTTATATTTTGTGTACACTAATTTATGTGATATTTTTTGAATTTTGAGAGTTAATTTTTTTAATATTGATAATGCAAAATCTTTGATTTTCTTTTTGAAAGGGAAATCATATATTTATAATCAGAAATTGACAAGAATATCAATAATTAAGGTACCTTCAAATAACGAAGGTTAAATATACTTACTAAAAAATATCAATAATTAAGGTACCAAAAATGCTATTAACCAACTTCTTCTTAACAAATGATTTTCTAAATAAGTATTATCATGTAGTCTAATCCTAATTTAATTATTCAAGTAAATGACAACAAGTTCACACAATTCTTGCATTACGTCTGCATGTTTAATTTATTTTATTAAACACTTCGTTTATAAATATTCGTTACGAGCAGACTACTCAAATATATACACTTTGTTTATTCATTGGCTAGGATATATAAAACTCCATGTCTCTAAAACATGTCAAGAAGACAAAATTTACTTTCTTCGGATTATATTATATGAGGCTGAGTGTTGATCAGTTAAATTTTTTTTATATTTAAAAAATAAAATTGTGAAAATGAGAATGTTAAAATATTGACGTATGGGCATATTATGGGAGAGGAGATTAAAAATAAAGATATTCAGGATAATATGAGAGAGATTTAAAATAAAATGTGAGAATAGAGGTTAAAATATTTAGATATTATTTGAAGCCGAGATACACATACACTCCATTGTATAAGTGTGAGAGGAATTGACTAGGGATGATTTCTAAGAGAGCAGGGGCGGACTATAGTGAACATGCGGGTTCCCGTAAAACCCTTAAACTTTTTTTCAAGACCATATAATTATATTTAAAAAACAATTAAATTGGTATTGTTTAGAATCTACTAGTTATTATTCTATTGGATTTTTCTATGTCTTTCATTTGAATTCGTTAATCGAGTTTATAATGAGTTTGAAATGCCCTAAATTATGCTTCTTCTAATGAAGTTGAATATGTTATTACAGAAAAGCAAACAGAAACAGTGAAGGAAATTTCGATGCTTGTGTTCAATAGAATTTTCTTAAAACAGATTCGCCCCTCGAGGATAGTGCTAGAGGTTTGATAACATCTGTTTCCCAGGATACAGCGGAAACGTGAAGCCTGTTTTGCACTGAAACAGCTCCACCAACGAACTGAAAAGAAATAATGGACACAGTAGCAAAAGTGGACAGATTGTTTCATATCCATTAACTCAAAAACTCTTGAGCTGGATTCAATGAATTCTTCATGACCTTTGGCATGCAAAAAGAAGGCAAAAGGTCATTGGAATTCTGAAGAAAAAAACATGGCAAAACGTGAGGTTGATCAGGCCCCTCGTTTCGGTCCAACATTCGTGTCCGCAGGTCGCACCCGCACATGAATCAAGCTAATTTGGCTTCCGCACAATCTAGGATTTGCACCCCTCTTGCACACACGCATGCGAGGTTGTACCACGAGGTATAGGTTTGTCAAGATTTTACAAACCTACAAGGAGCACTTTCATATATAAAGTGTCACCCTTCCCTCTAATCTACCAATGTGGTACAAAACTCCTTAGCTTGATTTTCCAATTATTTTCATTCACACTCACAACTAAATATCCAACAAACCCCCACATGAATGAAAATTATTTTAACTCAACGTTTAGTGTTCATCAATTGACTCCTGCATAGGAAAAGTAGGTGTTACCCTTTGAACTTCTCCCCTGTAAGTGTGCTTACCTGACTAGCAGTCCAGTAGACGCGATGTCCTTGAACTGTTCGGCTGTCTAGTGTAAAGAACCCACACACATTACACAGGAATCACTTCCATATTCAGTTCTCAGGATTTGATTTATTTTAGCCATGAACACGCCCTGGTTCTGTAAGAGTTTCTAAGGAATTAAGCTTAACCAATTCTCCTTTAAAGCATCCCGATTTCTCTCTCACACATGTGACTTTTTAAGTCTGAAGTAATCCACAATTACTTCCTTAAGAGTCATTAAAGCAACAACTTGCTAACCTTAACAATATCATCACTGTTTCATGAAAGGAATGAATCGAGGTTACCCCCACAGTGAACTACCAAAGTCTTACAAGTAGCTTATCCAATTGAACTTAGATCTTGGGATCTTCAGTCAATTAGGTTAGGTTTTCCTAAATAAGACCTTATTTTACACAGGCTTTACACCCATTCCTTTAGTCATTTTCTCAATCGCCTCTTTATTTAACCCTTTGGTTAGCGGATCCTCAATACTATCCTTTAACTTCACATAATCAATAGAGAAAATTCTAGTTAAGAGTAATTGTCTAATGGTATTGTGTTTACGACGAATATGTCTAGACTTACCATTATACATGTCACTCTATGCTCTTCCAATCACTGATTGGCTATCACAATGTATACTGATAGGAGCCAAAGGTTTCGGCCACTTCGGAATATCCTTTGAGAAATGGTATACCATTTAACCTCTTCTCCACATTTATCTAATGCGATCAACTCAGTTTATATTGTGGATCGAGCAATCACAATTTTCTTTGAGGATATCTAACATACTACTCCACCAGCTAGTGTAAACACATATCCACTTGTGGATTTCGAGTCCTTTATATCGGATATCAAGTTTGCTTTTATGTAGCTTTCTAATACAATTGGGTACCTGGTATAGTGAAATCCATGTTATGAGTATAACTCAAGTATTGCAATACTCTAACCAATGCAATCTAGTGTTCAACACTTGGATTAGTGGTATATCCACTCAATTTGCTTATTGTATAAGCAGTATCTTGTCTAGTACAACTCATTTAAGTACATTAGACTCCCAATTATCCTTGAGTTTTATACTTTGGAGACACCATCTCCATAATTGTTGGACAAATGGAGACTGCTATCTAATGGCTTTTTAGCAACTCCAGAATCATCCTTGTTAAATTTATTAAGAATTTTTGTATACAAAATGAGTTTGACTATATATTAGACCATCTGCTATTCTTATTATTTTAATTCCTAAAATCACCTATCTTTATTGCCT
The DNA here is from genome assembly GCA_039654485.1 of Withania somnifera. Taxonomy (NCBI): domain Eukaryota; kingdom Viridiplantae; phylum Streptophyta; class Magnoliopsida; order Solanales; family Solanaceae; genus Withania; species Withania somnifera. Next base: position 12,152,270 of record JBDJHY010000002.1, read on the forward strand.
TAGGTGTTAACACTGCTACCTTCGCAAGACATCCCCACACTCGCAAATATTTATAGGATGGTCTTTTACCCTTTTATAGTTCATATTGAGTTTTTCATTTTTCTTTTGGGGTACCCTATTTAAAAGATAATTGTTTGACAAAATAGCTTCACCCTACATGTTTGAAGATAGACCTGAACTTATGAACATCACATCCATTATTTATTTTAATGTATGTTTTTTTGTTCAGCTACACCATTAGACTGAGGTGAATAAGGAGAAGTCACTTCATGAACAATTTCATGTTGTGCACAGAAGTCTCTAATTGGTGCTTCATACACACCACCCCTATCACTTCTCAATCTTTTTATTCTCTTATCGAGTCGGTTCTCATCCTCAGTCTTATAAAGAATAAATTTCTCTAAAGCTTTATATTTGCTTCTCAACAAGTAGACATAGCAATATTTTCATCTATCATCGATGAAAGTAATAAAATATTTATTACCTCTTCGTGTTTGAACTTGTTTCAAATAACAAACATCACTATGAAATAATTCAAGCAGTTCGGTGCTTTGTTAAATTGCGTTAAAGATGACCTTGTTAATTTTTCTTCGATGAAAATTTCATACTTATGTTTTGAATCAATTTGAACGGTGTATGATCTAAATTAATTAATCGATGCAAAGATTCATAATTAACATGACCTAGTCTACCATTCCATAAGTTTGAAGACTCAAGCAAGTAAGTAGAAGAATTATTTTTATTAATTTCAGTCATTACATTCAATTTAAACAACCTACCGGTTGCATAATCCTTTCCTACAAACATTCCAGATTTACTCAAAATAACTTTATCAGCTTCGAACACCATGTGAAATATATGCTTGTTTAAAAAAATCCTTATATAAGGTTCTTACAAATTTTTGGCACGTACAACACATCTTTCAATGTTAACACTTTGCCAGAAGTCAACTTTAACAACACCTTTTATTGCCCTTTAACAACAGCAGAAACAAAATTACCCATGTAAATTTTTTTCCCTTAAATTGCCTCAAACCCAAAGAAATACCTCTCGTTGGTGCAGACATGTCTGGTGGCACCAGTGTCAATCCACTACTCTTTTGGATTGGATCTGATTAGGTTCACTTCGGATACCATAGTAGCAAAATTCATATCTTCCACATTTTTAGAGATATCATCGATTATGTTAGCCACGTGATTCTTTTTGGAAGATCGACAGTCAGTTGACTTGTGGCCTTGTTTTCCACAATTGAAGCACTTTTCCTGAAATTTGTACTTTTTCTTAGAGACACCACCAGTTGCCTCTGATTTTTTTTTAACGCCGTGGCTTTGTTCTTGGAGCTATGATGTTTTCCATGATCCACAACATTCACCTTTGCCTCAAAAGGAACAATGGCCTTAGTTTCAGAGGGTCTGTTGTTTTTTTCAATTCAAAGTCTAACAATTAAATCCTCTAACGTCATTTCATTTTTTTTTTT
>JBDJHY010000002.1:12259070-12276274 GCA_039654485.1 Withania somnifera
TTTAATGGGAAAAAGAAATAAGGAAAATGAAAACAAAAAATGAGTAATTACATTAGGCTCGTTTGGTAAGCAGGATAAAATAATTGAGTTTGAATTAAAATAAAATTTAATTTATTTTGTCTGACGGAAGATATAAATACAACTTGAGATAAGTTTTTATTTTTAATTAAAAATAATATAAATTTAATCTAAAGTAATTTGAGATAAATTTATATTTTTAATCAAATACAATATAAATTTAATCTTAAGCTCAATGCAAGATATGTTATCTTATCTTATTCCCCTTGAAAAGTGAAATAAATTAATCCCAAAATATAATTTCCGAATAACTTTATTCACCAACCAAATTAAAAAAATTATAGCCAAATGGACCTAAGTTTGAAATTGAAATTATATACTATTTGGTCGAAGATATAATTTAACTTGGGAATTTAAAGCTTAATCCCGAATAATTGAATTTGTCTTAATTCATTTGAAAAGTGAAATTAATTAATCTCAAAACTATAATTTCAGAATAACTTAGCAGTAACACATACACGATTAACTCATGCCAATCTGGTTTTTGATCCAATTTTGTTATGACAATAATCACTTTACTTATGGATGATAACTAAATATTTGGAAAAGTGAATATTTAGCGAATTTTTGTACTTAAGTGACTATTTTTTTAATTGAAAAATATTTTAAAAACGTACTTAAATTATTGTAAGAAATATTATAACATGTATCAACTTTGCACGGGTTTTATGATTCCTCTAAATTATTTTTAAGTGGATTATTATGATTTTTATCTGCTTAGTTGGATCAGAAAGTAAATATAAGTAAACAACAACTTCAAAACAATATATTGAAAGTAAAAAATTGAAATGATTTATGAGATTTAGTCAATAATTGTAAAGACAAAGTTAGAGAGTTTTAGAGAAATTTTAAGGCTAATGAAAGATAAATTAACATTAATGAGAACCGACCTCTCTTTTGAATAATGCGTGTAAGCACTTTTCATATTTTAAGTGATTTAATGATCGATAAAAATATTAATAATCCACTTTAAAAAAAGTCCATAAAAGTTATAGAACTTCCTCAAAATTTATATGTATTTTTAAGCGGATTATTATGATCCTTATCTAATTAGCTGGATCAGAAAGTAAATATATGTAAACAGCAAATTCGAAACATACTGAAAGTGAACAACATGAAAAATTGAAATGGTTTATGCGATTTGATCAATAATTGTGAAGATAAAGTTAGAAAATTTTAGAAAAATTAAGGTTAATGAAAGATAAATTAACATTAATGAAAATCAATTCCTCTTTTAAATAACACGTGTAAGCACTTTCCATAATCTAAGTGATTTAGTAATCGATAAAAACATTAATAATCCCCTTAAACTAGTCCGATAGACCTCCCACAAAATTGGTGTGTGCCAAAACATTGAAGATATTGCACTAAAGTCACTATTAATTTTTTCCCCTAAATAATTATTCAAGAATTGAGATGATTTTATTAAAGTTATTTCTAATTTTATTTTTCAATAAAGTCATTCAACTATAAATTTATATCCTAGAAAAAAGAAGATTCTCTAAGAAGAATATTATCTTTCTCTAAATAGATTTCTTAATTGACATGTCATGTCATATTAATCTTTTATTTTTCATGCCACGTGGGATGAAATTTAGATTAGTTTTGAATACAAAATATTGAATCTAGTCGTTCAATTTTAAGATATTTCGGTCTAAATTCTAAACCATTTTGAAATGAAATGTTATTGTCCTAAAGAAGGTGATTTTTGGTGCATTTACTAATTAACTAGTTTAGTGTACGCACGTGGCTTGTATATTTATATAATTTTAAAAAAAAATGATAAGAAAAACTTTAAAATATTCCTACTTATATCACTAACTTTTTAAAATAGATTGAAAATTAACTCATGTAAGTGAATATATTAAAATTGTTTTACCTTTGCAGCACCATAAACTGAATCCACACAAATCCTTCTATTCGTGGTGATTATTGAATGAACCTGTGTTTTTTTTTTGGTTCGTTTTGTTAAGTTGCCTCCTTCGCTTTCTGTTGCTCTTGTTTGCAATCTTTTTGCTCACCTGAGATTTGAACCTGTGACAGATTTTATTCACAAAAAATGCATGGATGAGGAAAGAGTATTGGTTACTGGTACAGAAACCAGTATTTCCCCTGAATTTTAACCATAAAAATAGCTTTGTCATTTGAAATACCAATGCAACACTCAATTTTCAGAGACATAAAATGCATGGCACCAACAACAAATTCAGTATAATCCCGCAAGTAGGGTTTGGGGATTCCCTAGTTTGAGGAGACAATGAGGTTGTTTCCGGTAGAACCTTCTGCTCGAAAAACAGATGAAAAAGACAACAGTAGCAACAAGTAGGAACAACAAGAAGAAAATACAATAACCAAGGCTAATATAAGACTAATACTAATACTCCATGAAGGGGAAAGCAAAGAACTCAGCTACCTTCTATCCTAATTTTGCTTTATCTAACTTAACACTACAGAAGTGCTTAAAAGCAAGCTAGATGATCAAACAAAATATAGCTTCTACTTAAGTTGAATTTAAGATACATTAAAGTAAAAATGATTATGATCCTCGCCCCAAAAGTTTTAAGAACATTGCGTTGACTCCTTTTAAAACTGTATCAATCGAGTGGAAGGGCATACAGAAGCCATATTTGCAGTTGAAGTAGTTTTCTGAATCTAAAAAAATTCAAGCCCTTGAAAATTATTTGCCTAAATGACTAAATACACTAGTAAAATTGACTGAAACGGAAAGCAAAGCAATGAGATTCTTTTTCTTTCGTTTCTAAAAAAGGTTAAGAATCTGATACTTCCTTGGTCTAAATGTCTATTGCTTTTAGTTAAGTACCAAAAGCATGTTTAAATAATTATCAACAAGCTAATGAATATATTCGGAGGTCTGAATAAGATGTATGTGACCATAGTAGAACTGTTCCAATGAGGAAGACAGAAAATAAGGAAATCAAACAAATGGAAACATATAGAAGTGAATTTGATGATGATTACCCTTAATGGCAGCACCTTGAAGCTCACCTTGCTACATGTTTACATGGGATCATCAGAATAGAAAGGTGGATAGCCCACTAGCAATTCATACATGATAGCACCAAACGACCACCTGAAAGAGACATATGTATGCCAAGTACATGAGGACAAATATATAAAGCATGTGCATTAAGCCCCCCATCCCCCACCAAAAACAAAGGAAGAAAGAAAAGTACACCTAAAATAAGAAAACTAGAAAGGAGAGGACATAGGAACAAACTGGAACAACTTAAACATAAGGTCACATTTTCCAGAAATTAACAAAAGCAAAAAAAATGTACTCCTCCATTTCAATTTGTTTGTGCAATTTTGACTGATACAAGAAAGTAAAGAAGTCTTTAGATACTGTATAAATAATTTTAAAGTCACCCTTATCTAGATAGTTTCTACTGCCACATAAAATACTTCGAGAATCATTTTGACATTCATAATTATCAAGTGCTAGGCTAAGTAATCAACTCCTGCAGGATTCACTTATGGATATAGTATTACCTCCCTAACTATAGCACCCCTCCATTAGATCTAATACCTGAAATAAGCTAATCCAAACAGGCTTTGAATCAAGTAGGAATGCATCAAACACGTCATTCAGAAAGTTACTGCCCAAGACCAGGAAGATAAATTGCTCAGAAATTTTTTCTTTTTTCGGAGGGCAAGGGGATATGATTTACTGATACAGAAACATGATGCAGGTACAAATACATAAACTGTTCAAACAGTTAGACATCTGCAAACAGTTTAGACATCTGCAAGTGCATGTAAATTAAACCAAAGTACATCAATAGTAACTGAAACTAGGAAATAGAGAGAACCATTCAGCCTTTATCACAAACAGGGAAGGCCACGCAAAGAATTCTCCGTCAAAAGTAAGAGGAGAAAGCCTTTTATCAAAATTAACCAAATCATAGATATAATAACTTTGCCATGCATTGGAAAATACTGTTACATTCATGTCATTGAACTCCTTGCTAACAAAAATATTTGTGGCTCATAATGCCAACAGTATCCAGACTAACTACGCATCATGGTAATGATGCAACTTGTACAGTAACACTTTTCCTTCAGCATTTTCCATAGCCATGAATCCTCCATGAGGACTAAAATCCAAGCAGCGAGGATAGTGCACAGACCGATTTGGAGGGGCCAGTTTGAAAAAACTGTATATGATGGAATATGAATTAGCTTTGAGCTGTTTTTCTTCATGCTAGAACTGATGGCTAATATTTGAGCATCATGATTAAATTTCATAAAATCCACTTTTGTGGTCAAATTCTCAATTGCCTTGATTAGTTTTCTCTTTCCCCCTAAAAACTCTTGTCTGTTATAAATATTCACGATCCCACTGTCTGAACCAGAAGCAAACAAACTTCCATTTGGCGAAGTGCAAAGAGCTGTACCATTTATAGACCCTTCATCAACACCTTTATGAATGCAAGTCCTTGTTCTCAAATCCCAATGGTAGATCTGGCTATCTCCACCAGAGCTCAGTAATTGTTGTCCATCATCACTGAATGCCACTGAGCGTACAGTTCCATTCATTTTTAGTGTCCCAATTCGCTACTTTGATTTGGAGCAAACCAACAAAAGATAGCCTTCGTTACCAAGAAAAGCAATCATACCTGACTCAGGAGAAACCTCAAAACTTTTCAGGCATTTTTCTTCCCTGCCAACTAGAGGACCTACTTTATCTACACTTGCTTTGACCAAGTTTAAGACATGGAAGAACTTTCTTCTTCCTGATATAATAACTTGAGACCCATTGGGTAAAAAAGATGCCTTTGTAATTAGAAAGTCTACAAGAAAGATGCTTTGTATCTTCGTATTTCGTTTCCCATCAATCTGGAAAAAATCTGAGTTTTTTAGCCAATCCACCAACAAGGAGCAACTGTGAATTCCTGTAAAACTGAACAGAATTTATCGGTGCATTTGAAGGATCAATTGCATTAGCATCAACCAGTCTCGAATACTCAAGAAGCCCCGGCAACAATTTCGTATGACTTTTGACAGCAAGATCTTCATTGGACTGAAGAATATCATCCACCAACTTAACATCCTTAGAACCATAGCCCTCAATACGTCCTTATTCATCAGAATCTTCATCATCAGAACTATAGCTTCTATAGCTTCTGCCTTGAAAATCAACTTTGGTCATTCAGTGCCTGGACTAAGTTTAGCATGTTGGGCCCTTAATCTTTCCACATACGTGGAACTAGATATCATATCCTCACCCTCTTCTTTCCTCAACTTCCTCAATCTATTCACACTCGCTATATTTATACTAGTCTTCTCTTCTTCTTCATCTACCCATACAGGTTTCCTCTCCGCCTTTACCACTTCTAGCATACGTCTTTGCACCAACTGTGCATCCCTCTCATAAACAAACAATGCGCTATCAGCAACCCGGTCCACAAAGAACATAGCAGCATTTCCACCATCATCATCATCCTTCCCGAAACCAACTGGGTTATATAAGGATCCAAACAATAAATTCTCAAATTTCTTCATTTCCATCTCCTCCTCAATTTCTACTTCTTTATCTTTTTCATTCTGCTCTTTCTTTCTCTTCCTACTAATTTTTTTTTTTCACTTTCTTCCTTCCTTTCATCTTTAGCCTTCCTTTTAGACGTTTCATCCCCAATTAAATGAGTAATATTCTGTGATATCAAACTCGTCATTTCCCAAAAACGCTATCACTGCAAATACAGAGAGACTCCAAATTATTACACCCAACTGGGAAACTAATTATACCTCACAAAAGGCAACGCTAGTAAGCAGTTCATTCAAACCAACAATATAAACAATATAGAGAGAGAGAAAGAAGAAAAACACAACTAATAACGAGAAATAGATCCAAACACAGTATTATCAATTTTTTTATGAGAAATTAGATACAATATGTAATTCAATTTCACTAAAACTTTGTTTTTGCAATTAAGAATCAAAGGGAAAACAAAGACATAGAAGAGTTCAAAAAGTATAATGAGAGAGCGGAAACGTACAGAGTGATTCCGGTGAGAGCTCGCCAGAGAAGCGGCGGTGGCGGAGGCGGCCCTGAGTTTTTAGGTGTTCTTTGTTCCTATTTAGTATTTACCAAACACAAATTGAGCTCGGTATCAGTTCCCTTCAATTAATCAAAGATGGGACCTTATTCAAATAATCATAGGTTAGATCAAAATTATAATTTGTAGTAATAAGTTTTAAAATTATTTTTCAGGGTTAATTGAATTTAATATATTTATATGGATAAATTGTATTTAAATCAGTAAATATAAAATTTAAGAAAATTGATAATTAATTTTATTATATACAAAATACAATATACGAATACTACTAATAAGCTATATAATATATAGAATCGTATGAATATAAATTCAAAAAAATATAAAAATACAATCATGTAAGAATCGAATATAGTAAATATACGAAAAAGAATGGGAGAGATCAGGAGAGTGGCGAGAGAGAGAGTGTTGTTTAGTAAAATTAGGCTATAAATTGTAATTAATTGAAATTTAAGCTAAATAGATTAATTGTGCATATGTTTTTTTTAAGCCATGTAGTTCTCCCTAACAAATTTAAGCCCTTAATTTTAGCCTAATTGGTATTTTGAAAAGAAATAATTTTATAAAATGGTCAATAAATAATTATACATTGCAAAATAATGACCTAAAATTTACTTTGCATTTTCACAACCCAGCCTAGATTTGGTGATAAAAGTAAAAAAAATAAAAAAAAAATCATTGTACATATTTGTATATTGTTGTATATACAAATAATTTTTATTTTTTCGACGATTTTCTTCTTCCTCTTCATTTTATACACATTATTACACACACATATATATAATTTTTTATTGGATCAAACTTTGTAAGAATATAAAATGTTTACCATTTTTTATAATGTAAGATTTACAGGAGTTGTTGAGCGTAATTAATATTTTTAAAAATTAATATAAAAATTATTTGGATGTAAATATTTTACTTTTTAGTTTATCGAATATAATTTTTTTTATTAAAAAAAAAACCATACTCGCATGTAAATTAAAAAAAGAAGGGCTATTTTTAATTTATGAAGTTAAGCCATGCTAAGGCCACAATTTGAGTAAAACTCAACAACGTTAAATTTTAGTATATAACGAAAGATAAAGTTAATTAAAGTAGAGCAGTATTTTAACCGTTTTTTCCTTGTGCCAGTTACAAAACACAGAGCACTTTTAGCTGCCATGCAAATCCCTCCAAAGCAACCTCATTTTCTCAAACCCATTCAGCCTGGTTTCAAGAATGGTCTTGTTAGTAATCCTTTCATTTTCTTTTTCATCTTTTCTTTGTTTACTATATGTTGCATGTACATATTATAAGGAGGTAGAAGAATTTCTCCAAGATCTCCCATCTGAACAATTTTTATAACTGTTTAAAATAGTACTTACTACATTTTTAAGGTCAAGCTTATGTTTTGCTGTAGAAAATTCCAATAGGTTTGTTTAAAGGGAACATGAACATGCAATACTGAAAAAGGCTGATAAGAAGTGGCTGGATGGACATCGATTCGAAGGTGGTTGGGTAAAATTTGTAGAGGAAAATGATGTGGAATTGGGAGATATGTTGGTGTTGAAACATGGAATTAGGTTTGATTCAACTCATGATGACAGAGAATATGTAGAGATTTCCAAGAACAAACTATGGATTACTAATGGAGAGACAAAAATATGGAAATGTCGAGTTGCGACTTAATCATGAACAAATTCCATTGCAGGATTTTCTCATCTAACCAACCTCTTTTGTATGTTTTGTAAAGTGTGTATACCATTTTTTTCTTTTACCTTTTTCACCTAATACAAATAAAACATAGGCGTAGTTCCGTTAAAACTGTTTGTGTTCTATTTTAGATTAATATATCCTTGGCTACTCATTTATATGTACCCAACTAAACAAAAGAGATGATTTGCTAATTAAGTGAATCTCTCTTTTCATGAAGTACCTTTTACCTACTTCTCCTTGTTAGTACAATAGTTCTTCATCTTCATTGGCTTTAAATCATAGCCTTAAGTGCAGTTTAATGTATGTAGAATGCTGCTTCAAAACTGTAAAGCCCATTTATATTGAAATTAAGAATTCAAAGTCATTGATCAAAGGTTGTCGTACATCAATTGGAAACAATCTTTCTACACCACATAAAGGTAGGGGTAAGGCTGTATACATCTTACCTTCTCCAAATTTAATACAACGATCTCAATTGAAAAAGTTGTCAAAGAGAATTAATTCATAATTTTTAAATAATGAATTTTTCCACGACCAACTCGTATATTATGTATTAAAAGAAAAATCATAACGTCTTTGGTCAAAATATGTTAAATGAAGTTTGCTAAATTGTTAACTTATGGTCGATCCATTGGCCCACCTAACAGATAATGATATTTTTAATATATTTGATCGCGTTCAAGTATTGGTGCTATGACCAATAAGGTGAAAGATTCTCCACTGGTTCGAATCACCCTTAATGAAGAGAAGGTGTTTAATTGCACTAAATCATATTAATTACGCGAGGAAACTTTTCCCATTTATTAATTTGTTAATTATTTATTTGGCTACAGTATGTCAATGTAATGAGTGTCAATATTTGGTTGAAAAGAGAATAATATCGCATCAAACTATATAATAAACTAGAATAATTAAATTGACTTTAAATTCTTAAAGGCTATGAAAGTTTTAAGGAAATTATTATTACTACTGTTATAAAAATATTATCATACTTTTTTGAAATTTCCTAAAATAAAACGAATGTTACATTGGAAGTAAGGAGTTCTGAAAATACAATAATTAAATTGTTTTAAATTCTTAAAGGATATGAAAGCTGTAAGGAAATTATTATTATTATTGTTATTATTATAAAAATATAATCATACTTTTAAAAAATTTCTTCAAATAAAAACAAGCATTGAATTGAAAGTAAGGAGTTTGAGGGGGTCAAAAATACACTGAAAGTGTCTTATTTTTATAAGTTTTCTACCTGAATTATCATATATTCGGTTTTTGAATACTTTCATATGATATCTAATACTCATAATGTGTCAATCAAGTGTACTTTTAATTTGATATTTGAATGAAGAATGATAAGAAAAGGTTGGCTCATACACTCTATGATAGGCCTACTCTATCTAAAAAAATTTGGGTATTTTTAAACCTTGATATTTCTACGATATTACGTTAAGTTCGAATAGAATTAGAGTATGGTAATAGAGTCACTTTTGACAAAGAATAGTCAAGTAAATATTTTTTGTCGGAATATCATGTATAGTACAGATGTTAAATATTAACTATTATGAATATATATTTAGTTTTGAATATCAAAAAATTATGTACTGTTTGTCGAATTTCTGATTCTGCTATTATTAATGCAATGCAGTGATTTATTTATAAGATGACATTTTCAACAAAATATTTTTATTTTCAAGACTCAAACTTAAAATATTTAATTAAAAGTGAAAAAATTTCAACTACAAATGGATGACAAAACACTTATGTCAAAATAGCACAATTATTAATGGGAAAATTACGGTGAGGAAACTTTTCCCAATATTAATTTGTTAATTATCTGGTAATATTAGCATGTTAATTTAATGTGTGAAAGAGAGTACATTGTATCGAATCATATAAAAAACCCAAATAATTAAATTACTTTAAATTATAAAAGGTTATGATAGTTGTAAGAAAACTATTATTATTGTAAAAAATTTATCATACTTTTTTTTAAAATTCTTAAAATAAAAATGAGTGTTTAATTGGACTAAATTATTATTTTTTTTATCTGAATTATAACCATTTATATATTAAAATATATTTAACTATTAGTTGCTTTTTTTTTCTACGTGACATATCACCATCATTCAGGTGGGAAAAAAAATAATTGATGATTGATGTGTATTTTAATAAATATTTAGTGATAATTCAAGTAAAATACTCAGTACATCTAATACTTCTAACTATGAAACTTAAAATATTGAGATGCTTTAAATATATTTTTGACTCTTCACTCTTTTTTTTGAATATTTTAATACAAAATTCAATACTCATTAAAATTTCGACTATCTCAACAAATTTGGTAGAATTCAATTTCTTACTGAAGTTTAGAGATCAAGTTATACTATAGGCCTAATGATAGAGAAATCTTAGTTAGAAAAAGTTTTGTATTAAATATATGCAAGTTTAAATTAATTGGTTAGTAAATTCTAGATTAATTTAACGCGTGTCATCTTTTTTATGTTCGATTAATCAATTTTTTTAAAAAAAAAATAAGTTAGACAAATAATATTTTATCTTGGTTTAATCAATATATTTACATAAATAAAATACAATATTGGGCTTGTGCATATCAACACCGCTCATCCATGTAACATTTAAAGGTGCGGTTTAGTAGTTGATAAGGTAATTTAAATGACTATAAAATATTCTAGTAAAGATAAAATTTTAATCTTGATGGACAAAGTTAACTGATATTTATTACTAAGGAAAAAAGTTGATCCGAATATGACGAACATTAAAAAAAAATAAAAAGAAAAAAGAAAAGAAAAGCAACATTCATGCTGTCACTTTATGTGTCCTGGTGTTTCAGCGCAATCCCATGAACTTAGACGGTTTGTTATCTATTATTACAAATGCCCATAATTGTGAAACAAAATAAAGAAAAATTGAGTTGACTCGTTAATAAAATAATAATAATTGATGTGATTATTTTATCATATTGTTTTTATAAATTGATATTTAATATTAAGTTTTAAAAATTTATTTAAAGAAAAAGTAATAATTTATGTTTTAGTCTGTTTCAGCTTAAATAATTTTTAGACAGATTTAGAATTAATTCATTTATTAACTCAACTTATTTTGACCTACCCAATTTTATCCATCTATCTATTAAGTCGTCTCATTTTGACCCGTTCAAAATTAGCTCAACCCTTCTATTTATTAACTCATCTCATTTTAGCTCGCCTAAATTCAACGTAGCCCCTCCATTATTTAATTCATCTCATTTTAAACTCGCCCTAAATCAGTCCAACTCATCTCATTTTAACATGCCTATTTACTAACTTCTTTCATATTAACTCATCTAAAATTAATCCAACTCACTCATTTATTAACTTATCTCATCTTAACATGTCAGTTTACTGACCCTCTGATCTTAACCCATTTAAAATCGGTCCAACTCACCTATCTATTTAAAGTAAAGTACGTAAAACACACTATTGTAAGACTTATCATGTCACTGATTTTGAAATTACATGTCATGATACTTATTTTTGAGTGCGATACATACGGAGAACCGCAATATATAACTTAGACGAGAAATATAACTCAAGAAATCTTTCCGATTCATACGGAAGGTAGCAATACATAATTCAAGAAACCATCCAAATACATGTCAAATTATTTATATACATGATTAGACACACGATACATTATGTAACTGTAATACATGTGATGTATTACGAGTTATATATTGCAAACCTCCACATGTATGACCTTATAAAATAATATATTATATAATTTTTTAAAAATAATAAAATAAAAGATAATTATAATTAAATATGTAATATATTCATTTATTAACTCATCTTAATATGTCCATTTATTAACCCCTTGTATCACGTAACAATGACAACAATAGCAACTACAATATAATACTATTTATATATACGTGATCAGACCAAAACCAAAAGAAACACACACTGAAAAGAACTTTACCCAAAACAACCTCTTCAATTTCAGATTAGCAAGAAATGTGCTGCAACCTTTTTACCACTCACTCACCCCCAAATCCCCCACTTTTCCCCCCAAATTACCCTTCAAATCCCAAATCCCTCTCATTCAAACCTAAATCAAACCTGAACGACGTTGTTTTTGCCACCGATAACCCCAATAAGATCACCACCTTTTACGATCTTCTAGGTATACCAGAAACTGGTTCCTTGTTAGAAATCAAACAGGCGTACAAGCAATTAGCACGAAAGTACCACCCTGATGCTTCACCACCGGATCGGGTCGAAGAGTATACCCGGAGATTTATTCGGGTACAGGAAGCTTATGAGACTTTGTCCGATCCTGGAACGAGAGCTATATATGATAGAGATATGGCCAAAGGACTTCACTTTGCATTTTCTGCTCGTAGACGTTCTCAAAATGATGAGGTATGACTCTTAAATTTCACTTTTTCGTTTTCTCAGTTATTTAAAAAATATTCTTTTTTGGGGTTTATATATGTAGGGAAAATGGAAAATATTGAGGGTGATTTTAGTTGGCCATGAAAATTGTGAGTATGACAACAACTAACCCAATATATTTCGTAAAGTGAAGTCTAAAGTGTACGCACTTCATATCACTAACTAATTAAGAGCTGACCGTTTCTGATAGACGCTGGGACCATGAAAATTGTGTGTATTGGAAAAAAAAAAGTGGTTTTTGTTTTTAAAGTGAAAAATGATATTTGAAAATTGGAGCTTGGAGTTGTTTTTTGACTTTTTTGTGAGTAATTTGGAGTGGAACAAGGTGAAAACACCTTTTTGGTGTTTTTTAAATTCATGAAAACTAGGGAATATAATTAAAATTAAGAAGAAGGGGACTTTTTGAGATAATAACTATTAGTTGAGTAACAATCTGCTATTATATTATGTTAGAAAGTCATTTTTTTTTGTTGATAAAGGTTATTTGTACATAAAGAAAAGTCAATGGAGAAAGTGTTTGATTGGAGTAGGCCTAGTAGAGTATGCGAATCTGAAGCTCCATCCACTGAGGACTAGCTTCCTTTTTATTTTTTATTTTTTATAATCGCATTGTTCGGGCTAGCTTTAGCCCCTCAACTAAATTCATAGAATATCTACCACCTCCCGCCAGTAACAATTACCAGGTAACTGCATCCACCAAAACTAGAACAGACTGGAAGAATCACTTATGTGTATTTTGTCTTCGTTGGAATTTGAACGTGAAACCTTAGACCTTGTGGTTTTTTAACCCACTTTATTGATCACTAGGCCACACCCTTGGGTGCAAGACTAGCATATTGTTTTTATTTTATTTGTTCTATTTTAGTTTCTCTTTATAATGGTGGTGTCCAATCAGTTTGCATGAATCTCGATTAATCAACCGACTCCACCGTCTAGGTGGATGGGACCACTAGTGTGACTTTCCTATGATTCTTCGGAGAGATCACTTAGTGTTGCGTATACCTTGGATTCATACCCGAGGTTATGACATATCAACATCATAAAGGTTCAGGTTCATGTGCTGAAGATAAGAATTGGCCTACATGTTTCAAGAAAGTAGAATCTTAGTATATTTGGCTTACAGTTGAGTTCAAAGAAGAAATAGTGTAAAGATTAGTGGAATTTCTTTTGGAAAATAGAATCTTAGTATATTTGGCCAGCTGTTGAGTTCAAAAAAAAGAAACGATGTAAAGATTAGCGGAATATTTTTTGGTAAGTAGGGAACACCTGTATTTAAATTGTGGTATATAGATGTACCTCTTAAAAAATTGTGGTATTTAGATGCCGAGGCATGACAAAGATTGTTCTCGGGGTCAACTTAGGTGGGTTCCTCATTTGGTCGGATGGGTGCATAATATAACCAAAACAAACTATATTGGCATCCACTTTGGCATAGTAGGCAGAAATTACATGCATTTACTAGGGAATGACAGAACTGCAGGCAACTAGGATCAGATGGTTTAGTTTGGTGTTCAATGGTGGTGTTTCCTTGCACTGTTGACACTTGTAACCTTTGGCGTTTCCTTCAACTGATAGATATCATTGACCGAGAATGAGATAATCTACTGTTTCATGGAATAACTCAATTAGTGGAATCTTAAAGGAAAATTGTCTTTCATCTGATATTGTTGCTTCCAAAGTTTTTTGTCTAGTTGGTGCTATCATAACCAAACTGATGAGAACTGTTCGATAGTTACTTCAATGTCTAGATTCGCTTGAAGTACATAACACGGCCTTCCAATCTTTGACTTTCCTGAAACTAAAAACTACTCCGCTTGTAATCTTGGTTGGTTCCAAGATACTTTAATATCCAATGTTCTTTTGTTCAGATTCCAACTCTTAAATGATCAAGTTTGACCTTTGCATACTGCTTCTGCCACTGTATCCAAATCACTCTCGGTTCTCATTTATTCCGTCAAAACTTGTCATGCTTTATGTACATCACAAGAACATAAGATTTTCTTAGACATTCATGTAATTGATTTTACTTTGCTTGTATGCTCCATGCCATGTCTTTTGCTCTAATCTATGTTTTTTTCTTATGCTTTAGTCAATGGAGGAGAAAGGTGAGTGGAAAAATCGTTGGCGGTCTCAATTATCAGAGCTCAAGAGAAGAAGCATGCACAAGGACTCCGGAAACAGTATGTCTTGGGGAGCAAGAATGCGCAAGCAAAGGAACGAAGCATCATCTTAGTCAATAATATAACTAATACATTTTATATTATTTTGTATATACGGGGATCTTTTCCTCTTGTTTCCTTTTAGTTCTCCGCTAGTACTAACCGTATATGAATCACCTTATAGGCAAGTGCATATTGTACATAGAGTAATATATGAATCAAAGAATCTTATTTCCAATGACATACTCCTGTTTCTGCATGTTACTTTCGAAAAAAGCTGTATATTTATATCATATTAAGCAAGTTTGATGGCCTTCATTGCTGTTGGCTATATATGTCTATATCATTTGCCATAAAAGACTGAAATTTTCTTCTGATTCTGGACAAACATTGTGTGAAATCACATGATATTTTGAAAGGTCCTAGTACGTGTACCCCTTGTTTTGGTTTTGCTTCCCCATGTTCCTATCTTTCTCCAACAGCTCCACCCCTGCCCCGCCCCAGAAAAAAGAAAAAATTAACCTCTCCAATGATTTTTCTTTCATTTTATGTGGGAATAATGAAGGGAACCCTTGAACTAACGGTTAAAGTTGTTGTCATGAGGTTATAGGTTCAAGTCGTGGAAACAGTTCCTTATAGAAATATAAGGTGAGGCCGCATACAATAGATTTTTGTGGTCCAGCTCTTTCTCAGATCCCATTCATACTAGAAGTTTTAATGCACCGGCTACGTGGGAATAATATTTGTTTTAAGAAGTACATGTGAGTATACATTGGGATAAATATTACTTCCTCCATTTTAATTTATATGATGCCGTTTGAACTTTGAGAGTAGTAGTTTGAAATAGTGCTTGAGCAAATCAAAATGTTGCGTATGCCACTAAGAACACATGATATAAGGCTGCATATCCAGTTGAATTTGTAGGACTTAGCTAGGGCGCGATAATTTGTCCACCGGACTTTTTTTTTTATTGTGGTGCAATCAAAGGTAACAATAGCATTTCTTCATTCAAGGGTGTAGCTTAGTGTTTAGAGTTTTGGAGTAACTAGTAAAGTTGCTGACATGTGATCTGCAAGCGTATAATAGACCCTTGTGGTCGGTTCCTTTACTGGATCTTGCGCATAGTGGAGTTTCAATGCAACGGGCTACATTTTCAAGGGTATAGCTTAGTAGTCAATGAAATTGTCAAGAAATGAGATTTTTAGTTTAAATTTTAGGCAAAAATTCTAGGTGACTTTTTCTCGTTTGTCCAAAGTGTTTATGAACTAATTTACTAAATTGAAAAAATAAAAAAAAGTAATTGTAGCATTTATCTTTAAGACGATTATTGTGGGAGTAGGGAAGTTGTCAATTCTTCGTCATTTTCATTATCAGCTTGTGTGTGACTGAGTCTAGTGTTAGTTATTAGGCCTACTATTATTGTGTAAATAAGGACCACAACTACAGAATGTGGAGCCTGGGTTATTTTTGGTTTCTGATATCTTCCTATTTCAATCAATCCAAGAAAGAAACACCCCACATTAAAGACAACCAATAATATCATTGTTTTCTAGAATTTGTCTAGTGATATTTTTTCTATTTGGATCAATTCAGAACTGTGTACACTTGTTAAAATCTTTTTTCTTAAAGATTTTTAACCAATCCTTATGGACCTTTCTTATTCTCAAAGTGCATTGGTGGAATAAGAAACTTCAAGGTTGTGATCCACACCTCTCATGTTATGAGGGGACCTTTTTGTGTTATTTGTCAAAGAGAGGACATGATAAGTGATAAGTTGATTGTTACTTGTTATCATAAAGAATTACTTGTAACCAAAACAAAAATGTATCTCCACAATTAAAAAGAAAAGAAAAAAAAAATAGAAAACTCCTTTATATAGTGGCTAACCTTTAAAAGACAAAATACGGGTAGCATGATTAAGATGGTTTTGGGATGTGATTTTGAGAGCCAATAATGTCCTAGTGCGGAGGTATGAGAGGATGGTAATGTATGGGTTCATGCGAGGTAGTGATAGACTGAAGAAATATTGGAGGGAGGTAATTAAATATGTCATGAAACAGTTACAGCTTACTGAAGACATGACTGTAGATAGGAAGATGTGAAAGACATATATTAGAACGGAAGATTAGTAGGATGGAGTTCGTTTTTGATAGTACATAGGTTGTTTTATTTTGCTACGCGTGCTTTGAGTTGTGGTGTTTCGCTTGTAGTATCTTTGTCGAGATTTATTATTTGGGGCATTTCGAATGTAGTATTATTTTGTGATAGTCTTGTTTATGCTACTATTTGTTGTGTTATGTGTTCTTGTATTATGTCCTTTTTCTAGACTATTTTTTCTGAATTGGGAGTCTATTGAAAACAACATTTCTACTTCATCTAAGTTAATGGTACTCAGACTATACACATCATATGCATCTATATTTTTTTTATTTATTAGTATTAACAACAAGATCACTCTACCTTTCTCGAATCCCACTTTTGTAGGAATACAGTGGGTATATTGTTGTAGTGGCTAACTGGAAATTAAAGCTTGAGGAGATTTCACCTATATGAATTTTTTGTGATTAACAAATTCTTCTAGTATAAATTAAGGCATGGTTATAAAAATTGTGAATTTCCGAAAATATTAAAGGTGACATGATTTGAAAATTGTAGTATTGACTACGCACAAATTGGAAAACTATTCAACTGACCGTCGAGTGGCGAAAGCTGAGGAGAGGGAGTGAAGCCTTCGAGTAGCT
>JBDJHY010000002.1:12361566-12374131 GCA_039654485.1 Withania somnifera
AAACTTTTCCATTACTGAACACAGCCTTATGCATTCTGTAAAGTTATTGTTGTCTCCTTATAAATTTATTTTGTGATATTATTATATTAACTTATCAAATTTTTAAATCACATTTTATTATTCTAATTTAATGTTATAATTTTCATAAAAATCTTCCATTATTAATAACCTAATTGCTTAATTAGTGTATATATAGTCTTGTTTTAAATATTATTAGACTTGTTTTATTTAAATATGTCAACTAAAATTATGGCCTCACAATTAAGAAAGCTGGGAAAAACTTTGTCTAGGTGTTTGGTATTGAAATTTGTTAGCCACAAAAGAAGATTTGCTATTCCTTATTTTTTAAGATCTTAATTAGACTAATAAATTAAGGCAATTAACTATTCCTTATTTTTTAAAGAAAGAAAGCATAGAGATCTTAAAAGCCTCGATTGTCACCTTCTAATCAAATTATCTTCAATTTCGTAAGGGAGACATCAAAATTGGACAATCATAGTTGGGGTTTAAAGCAAAATTTTCTAAAGAGACTTGAAGATAATTTGATTAGAGGGTGACAACCAAGGCTTTTAAGATCTCTACGCTTTCTTTCTTTAGAAATTAAGGAGTTAATTGCCTTAACTTATACGTTTAATTAAGATCTTAAAAATTTTAAAAATTATTTTAATTTACTTATTTAATTTATAAAATAAAAAAAATTAACTTTTTTTAAATATTATCTTTATCATTAAATGACTACATAATATAGATATTTTTTAAATCTGAAATTAGATGGAGATGCAAGACATTTTACATAAAGAATAGGGTCAAATTTACCCCTGTTAGTAAAGGATAATTTTAGCCTGAAATATCAACGGAGGATAAAATTAGCTCATTTTTTAAAATAAAGGGGTAAATTTGATCCTTTTGCCTTTTACATATTATCGGTTGAGGTGTAAGCCCAAGACATATAGTACAAAGCTGATGGATGTACAATTTACTTTAATTTATTAAGTAGCTTGTTAACATCTTTTTTTCTTATAAAAATAAAAAAATGCTTCTTTCTTTTATTTTTATCTATCATATTTTATTTTAAGCGAGTTACTTTTATTTAATAATATTATTTTAATATTTTAAATATTCAAAATTATATAAAATATATTATACTTGAGTTGCAACTTTTTTATCATATTAATATAATAATAAAGTACACCTTAAAATAGTAATTAGTCCACATAATTACACTTTCGAGAAACAAATCAAAGTGATGGATAGTTAACTTTTGAATTCTTAATTAGATTTTAACTTGTTCACATTAGATTTAATTCAACTAGTTACATCAGCCTATATCGGGTTGACCCGACTCGACCTGTATTTTTTCCCACTAGGTTCTTTTCTTTTCTTTTCAATTCTTTTCATTTTCCATCTCCGATAATTTGAAGAAAAAGATGCTCGCTTGAATCGGAGCTCTGCAACTTGTGAATGAAGAATCTAGAAAGATCTATAAAAAAAATTTGGTATTACAAATTTATGCAATTTGAAATTATTGGGAAATTGGGGAACTTGCTGAATGTATATGGAAGCAGAATCAGGTTTTTTGAAAAGCTTGTTGTTTCAATTTTTTTTCATGAATATCGCTCTCCCTCTTTTTTAAAAAAAAAAAAATTATCTCTATAATCAAAGTATCGAAGCATCCTTTTTTATTTCTATAGTTATATTTGAAAGGATCCAACTTTATTTATTTTCCCAGGTAGGGCTTATTTGGTTGGGAATAAGTTATCTCTGGATTAATTATTTCGAGATTTAGTTATACAATGAGGATAAAAATAACACTACAATCGTGGAATAGTTAATTCCGAGATAAGTTATTCCACAATGTTATTCCTATCAGGCATGGGATAAACTTATCCTAATATTAATCACGGATTTGTTATTTGTACCAAATTAGCCTGTAGTGTGTAACTCTAAGGCTAGGGCGTATAGGAAAAAATTAGCTAGTGTTCTGTTGTATTTGAACCTGAGGTCTCATCGTTCTCAACGCACTTTATTGATCAGTAAGCCATACTCTTGGGTACATGTTCCTTTATTTTGTAGTTCCTATTGGTTTTTGCTTTCTCAAGGAGTTTTTGTTGCTTTCTGAAGATTGAAAAATACAATTTTTGACTTTTTTTCTGTTTGTTGTGTCATCTTTTTCCCCTTCTATCTAATATTTATACTAAGACTAGTAGAGTAGAGGCAATAAACAACATACTCAATGTAAACACACAAGTAGGGTCTACGGAGCATAGAGTGTACGGAGACTTTAACCTTGCCACTGAGGGGAGAAGAGTAGAGACATTCATAAGTTATCTGCATGTGTTCTGCATATGACCATAATGGATGATCTTTTGGTAATTTGGCTTAAGTTAGACAAGTGGAGAAGGATCATAGGCTGGGGTGACCGCCCGTTCTATCTATATTCAGTACTAAGATTAGCAGAGTAGGGACAACATAAACTTTCTTTTTATGACTGCGGTGTCTGGGCCAGCTTTCGCGCATCTCGATTAAAACCACGGGATACCCCCACCTTCCATCAGCAACAGGTACCAGGTAACTTTGGCTACTAAGGCTAGAACAGATGGAAAGAATCACGTAGTGTTTTTTTGTCTCCGTTTGGGATTTGAAACTGAGACCTTAGACCTCACGATTCTTTAAACCACTTCATTGATCACTAGACCACACCCTTGGTGCCAGAGACAATTATAATTTTATTTGCATGAGTTATGTATATGACTAGAATGGGTGGTATTTTGGTATATGGATTGAGTTAGATGAGCAGAGAAGGATCATATACTAGTGTGACTGGCCCTTTTATCTAGTATTTAGTACTAAGACTACTAAAGTAGACAAGTATAATTTATTTGCATGTGTTCTGCATATGACTATAATGGGTGACCGTTTGGAATCTGGCTTGAGTTAGACGAGCAGAGAAGGATCATATGCTAGTGAGACCAGCCCTTCTATGTAGTATTTGTAGTAAGACTAGTATAGTAGAGACAACTATAATTTTATTTGCATGTGTTCTGCATATGACTATAATGGGTGATTGTTTGGAGTCTTGCTTGAGTTAGATGACCAGGGAAGGATCATATGCTAGGGTGACCAGCCCTTCTATCTAGTACTAGTATTTAGTTCTAAGACTAGTAGAGAAGAGATAATTATAGTTTATTTGCATATGTTCTGCATATGACTATAATGGGTGATTGTTTGGTATCTGGCTCGAGTTAGACGAGCAGAGAAGGATCTTATGCTAAATGAACAGCCCTGCTATCTATTATCTAGTACTATGACTAGTAGAGTAGAGACAATCACAATTCCTAGTCTAATAATATCCCTTGATTTGACATAAAAAAAATTTATCCAGTCCTCACTCAATGTTCATACTAGGTTAAGGTATGAAATTCAGTTCAGAAAGAAAAGATTCGTGGAGACTATGTTGCTTGGATTCTTTAAAAATGTCAGCAGATATGTGTTTGATTCTCCAAAAATAGTGTATTTTCGGAGAATCCGACACGGGTGCAGCGTCTAATGTGAAGAATCCGCTTAACTTAGAGTGGAGAAGTATGATTTAGTTAGTTGAAACATAACATCGGTTTCTAGTGCTTCTTTCTGTCCCTAAAGCTCATAGTTCACTGCTTACTAAGTTGTTGCAGCTTATAGAGGTAGAACACGAAGGAAATATTTGACCCACAAGGCTGTAATACTAAATATGCATCATTGTTGGTTGGGATTTTAAGTTTTCTAGTAACTGTGCACTAATTTATGCAATTTAACGCTACAAGTTTCAGTTTTTAAATAGACTAGGCGTGTAGGTGCACTATTCCGTGGTAGGGATTGTAACTTTCCATAAATTTCCCATTTGTCGCTCAACGGCGGAACCTTGCTTATTTCTTTTTCTGTTTGTTGGGAAAGCTGGCATCTAAATAAATCAAGAGAAGTGTCTATAGATATATTGTGGCCTTGTTTGAGGCCTTCAGATAAAGTTATATAGTTATTGTTTTTGGAGAAAAGGAGTAACGTAGAACGCCACTTGATTATTTATTTAATGGGTGCAAGCATCTAATAATTGCACTTTTGTTAGTACAGTGAACTCATCGCACTGTCATCCTTTCTATCTATGTCGAACAGCTTCATGTGCAAAGATAAGTATGAGGTAGCTGGGAATTGACATACAGGATTTATGGTTTCTGAAGCACTACAGCAGTCTTTCATGGCGACCAAGCTTTCATGCACATCATCTCTGCCCTGGATTTGGGTGATTGAAGCACTGGCAAGTTCCAGTGAAATTGATACATCTTTACTCATCAGTATGTATGAAGTTACAATTGCTTTATTTTGTGGAAGCTGTTGTTGAATTGTGGGCATCAGAATTTTGACTTTAATAGTTCATTCGTAACAGATTTGGTTAAGAGGACACCTGAAATCTCTGATGATCTGGGGAGAAATGCAAGGGAAATGGTTTCATTGAGAGTTCTAGAGAGCTTATTTGTCAAGAAAAACTCAGATGCAAATAATGTCGCTTCAGTTCCAGGTGATAAAATTGAACTTGATCCGTCAATGGGCTGCGAAGATGTCCTTCGCTGTATATTGTTGGAGGTAATTAGTTTTGTCTTTTACTTATCAATGGTAGATTATTGGATTCAGTTATTTGAAAGCTCTAAGCAAAGGACCCATTTACAACGCAAATGGTCTTCTCTAGACTTGAGAGTTTTAAATACTTCTGTTGTACACATGCTTAGTTGTGTCTTTGCATGTAAATGTATCGTAGGTTTCTGCATCAGATCTAAAAGCAGCTGCACTAGATATGTTAAAGTGGGATGTTCGGTCATTCATTATGAAAAAAAGATCTCTCTTGCCAAAGAGTCGTTTGCAACAAGTAAGCTAGTTTTAATAATCTTTTGAATTTGATAAGTTGGAACATATAGAAAATATTCTATCTGATTCTCTGGGATTTGCTTTATTTTCTATTGATAAACAGATTAAAGATGCCATTGTGAAATGGACGGATCCTTTTTCCACCTCCTTGAAAGAAAGAAGTGGATTGGTGTTGGGGAACCACTCCAAAGACAGTGTTACTGTTGATGCTGTTGATTCCGATGGCCTTAAGCAGGGATATAAAGTAGGAGGTGTGGGTTCCCGATATGCTGCACCAACTGGGAACTTGGATACTTTTACCCAGGGTGACAAGATTGGCCAGCAAGAAGATCAGCCTGGAAGCACTCTGGTGCCTGTTAAGAGGAAAATTAATGCCCCTACTGCTTCTGAAATAGAAGTCAACGAAACTAAAGCCATATCAGAGAACAATTCTGCTCCATGTGCAAAGGCTGCCAAGAAGTTTAAGCAGGATGTTGTTAGTTCCATTCAGAACACTGTTCCTGGTTTAATATCGCCTCAAAGAGATGAAGTCCCAGCAGAATCACGTGGAGGAAGTCGATCTATTGCTCGAAAAAGGAACTCGGAAGATGAAACTCATGGTACCCCCGTAGTAAATGGATGCCTGGAGGATGGTACCAGTGAGCTTGCTGCAAGTGTTCTATGGGACGGTGCTTCTAATATTAATGATATCTTGCCTCAAAGAATGAGTACAGACAAAAAGTTCCAAAATATTGGAAGTAGCAGAAGTGGTTGTGCTGGACTGGGAACACCGGGTGGCTCATCCCTGTTGGTGATTCAACAGAATTCTCGCACTTGTGGCTCCAAAGGTAACCTACAATGTAATCTCCCACAAGATCTGCAAAATGGTGAACCTTCTAATGTAGACAAAGAGAATATCGAGCAAAGTCTTGAATCTGAGTTTTCTAGTGATACTGATGAGTATCACAATGAGAGTTCTGATCTTGCTTCACAGAAAAATGATTTCTTGAACTCGCAATATGCTCAGTGTGAAGATTCTTTGGCAACTGCTGATTGTACAGAGCTTAATCTTTGTGTGAAGTGTAATGAAGGGGGAAACTTAGTTGTTTGTAGTTCTGATACGTGTCCTTTAGTGGTTCATGAAAGTTGCTTGGGTTCTGTGCCCCACTTTGATTACAAAGGAAGCTTCTATTGCCCCTTCTGTGCATATTCTCGAGCAATTTCTGAGTACCTGGAAGGTAAGAAGAAGGTCTCACTTGCTAGGAAAGAGTTGGCTGCATTTATTGGCTTGGGAGCTGGACAACAATCAAAGAAAAGCTCCAGCCGACAAGGAACGAAGAAGCATCAATCTCGAGAGGATATGAATGAACAACTGTGCCGCAGTGAAAATGGGAAGAATTTGTTGAATGAGGTCACAGAAGCAGGAAGTGCTCCAGCCGACAGAAGTTCTGCCGGAGCTCAAGTCATGCAAACTGGTGCACCTATAGCAGAGGGTTCTTTACCCTGCAATGAATATGGGAGGAATTCATTGAATGAGGTCAGAGAAGCAGGAAGTGCTCCGGCCGACAGGAGTTCTGTCGGAGCTCAAGCCATGCAAACCAGTGCACCTCAACTAGAGGCTTCTCTACCCCGCAATGAAAATGGGAGGATTTCGTTGAATGAGGTCGGAGAAGCAGTAAGTGCTCCAGCTGGCAGGAGTTCTGTCGGAGCTCAATTCATGCAAACTGGTGCACCTCAACCAGAGGCTTCTCTACACCGCAATGAAAATGGGAGGAATTCGTTGAATGAGGTCACAGAAGCAGGAGCGTCTCCAGCCGATAGGAGTTCTGTCAGAGCTCAAGTCATGCAAACGGGTTCATCTCAACCAAAGGCTTCTCTACCTGAACAATGCTTAGAAGATAGTCAACGACCCAACAAATCACCTCTTAGATGCCATAGATCAAGACAGAATCAGTCCAGAGCGGGAGAAGAATTGGCTCATGATGAGAATAGAAACAAGAATTCTTTGGAGAAGGCCGAAAAAGCAGGAAGTCGTCCAGGCAAAAAAAATCCTATGAATGCCGAAGTCATGCAGACCCATCCACCTCAACCGCATTTTCCTCATGAACATGTGCACCAAGAAAGTTCTATAGAAGAAAGTTCCGAAGAAGAAGAAGAAGAAGATGAGATAGGTTCCAAATACCGTGTACAATTTAGAAATCCAGAAAAGAAGTAGTAAGTCTTTTGCACTTCTCCAAGTATGCAGATCATGCGGTCACTTTATGTATTCTCCCAAAAGTGTCATCCGTTTGACTTATACTTTCAAATGTGTGCATTTTTTTCTGTTCTTCTGTCTCTTTTACACTGAATCAAAGCATTTTGTTAATAATCATTATCAGGCAAGTTAATTTTTTTTGTGTGTGTGGTTATGATTTATATGATTTGTACCTCTGATTGTTTGCTGTTCGTTTTTATTGTAGTACGAGTAGTTGGAAACTTTGCTGATACAGGATGCACTTTTGATTTGCAGTATCTCTCCCTGGATTCCTCAACCAAGGAGGAAGAAGCTCCCATGGACAAAAATAGAGGAGGAAACATTAAAAGTATATCCATATTCTTTTGTCTAAATTTTGCTTGTTTTCTGCCTGCTTGTTCTCTCCTTTAAATGTGGTAAGAATGCACCCCCTTTGTTAAGATAGAAGGTAGACTTCACCTCTTTTTCTGTAGGTGTGTTTGTGTGTGATATATATATATGCACATACACATTACTGATATACATATATTCACTTATGAAAAAAAAAGATTGTCCAATTTTCTAGGATATAAGGATTCCTTTTTGTTGGTTTCACCCATGTTGGAGGAATTTACATGCAGCTGTCCTTCTCCTTTCATGTTGCATATATATTAAGGGAAAATATCAATTTTAATGATTTAATGTTGTCAGTACTTTTCCCTTTGGCTATATTTTCCCTTTGTTGTTGCTTCTGCAGGAGGGATTACTACGATTCTCACATTTCCGTGATAGATGGAAGAGGATTTTGGATTTTGGAGGTGATGTTTTTCTAAAAGGTCGGACAGCCGGGGACCTCAAAGATAAATGGAGAAACATCAGCAAAGCAAGCGAGAAAGCAGCGTAAGGTTTCTTTTTATGATGGACTCTGTATATAATGTTTCTTTTTTTGATGGACTCTGTATATGTGCACAGCCTACTATTGTGCATAATGTGGTTAATGTTAAGATGTGGCTAAAGTCTCTCCGATGGTAGTTTTTGTTGGGCTTGAGGTCTCTCAAGCCTGCTGTTGTTGTAACCTTGATGTCCCTGTTAGAAGTTTTATGGAATGAAAGTGAAGAAGCCAAAATTAGAATTTCCCGTGTAGCTTGCAGAAAATAGCATTTTCTGTTATAAACTTTTCTCCAGGTGAAGTGTAGAAAGGACTCAAATATTTTGCTTGTAAATGTGTTGCAGATGTAATTACAATCATGTTTAACAAGTCTAACAGTTAATTTGATTCTTTTATGATGTCAATGAAATAAAATGATCGTTTTTTTGAGTTACGAATACAACATTGAATCAATTTTACGACAGTTTAAATTTTGTTACTCTGAAAATCGCTGCTTCAGCTGCTCAAATTTTCAATATTCCCTTCTATTCTCATCTGACGAGTGGCATAAAATTTATGAAATTGACAAGGCAGGGATGCATTGAGCAAGAAATGTTTATTTCTGAGATCCTATACTTGTAAATCTCAAGTTGATACCATTCCATTTTATGTTTATCATGAGTGTATATAATCTGTATTTTCTTTTCCGCTATGTATTACATGCATTGCAATTCTCCTTGATGTAGGGGTAAGATTTGGATATGTTGTACCCTTTTCGGATCTCATTTGTGGGATTTCATTGGATATATTGTTGTTGTATTACTTGCATGACAATACAATATATTGTTGTCATATATGCCAGACGATTCAAAGGGGAACATAAGCCCGTGTTTCTCCTTTTATTACTCTCACAGGTTTACTACTACATACTACTACTCGTCTTCTTCAACTAGTTTTTCTTCTTTGTACCATCTGTAGTCCAACTTGTCATCCATTTATTGGACGTGGTGACTTCCCCTGCCCGTCCCTCCACCCAAGGATAGTGGCAGAGTCAGGAATTCCCACGGGATTAAATAGCTTAAAAGAATGTCACTTGTCGTCTATTTATCATTTCTCTACCCACCCCTCTTTTGGTAAATAGTGGTGGAGCCATAAATTCTACAAAAAGATCTAAATAGATGAGGTTAAAAATGTCACAACTGGAAAACCTCTAACCAATTTAGAGCAATCTTTTGAGCAAGGCATATTTGCTATTAAACTAGAAGCTTCCCTTATATTAAGAGGTTCAGTAGTGTGTATATTATGTATTAAGAAGTTCATTAAATATCGGTGAGTCTGTTATTGGAACGCACATACACTTCAAATTTTGAATCCGCCTTTATTCTTCCCCGGCCCCTTGAAAATCACACTTCCTTTGTCTGTGTGCGTGCACAAATAGAGCCTGTTTTTTTTTTTTCAACACTGTGATTCAAGCTGTGTGGTTACATATAAGAGTGCATGGGATAAAGACGAAGGGAAATACTCTCAAGAATCAGGCTGTGAATGTCAGTAAAATACATGTGATATTAGAGGCTTATGAATTTCAAAAATTCCTGTGAGGTGCTTTGTAATACTTACAAGACTTAGTAGTAGTAACTCACTGGCTAGTGTTTTCTTCTTCTGTGACTCTTATATGAGACAAGAGTGTAGTGATCACTAGACAATTAATTAGAGAATCCAATGAAGTGAGTTGCCATACTTCATTCAATTCAAAGAACAATCTCTTTACTTGATATTAAAACAAATCATGGCTTTCATCATAGTACTATTGTCTTTCTCTGTTTACAATTTTGATATCGATAAATCTACAAATATAAAAATTTATTTGTACCAATTGAATCTTCTCGAAATGTCTTTTTTTCTTTGTCATTGGGTAAAAAGAATGCCTCTTTTTCATATTTTTGTTATGATTCTTTCTGAATTTGAATAGTTTTATTACTTGGAAAAAGTCTGGTTACACCTTTTCAAAAAAAATAAAAAAAATCAAAGAAGAGAGAGGAGAATTAATCATTGTATTTAAGCGTTATATGTATTGTCAGTGTTTTAAATTGTTACTTAAATATCATCTATTTCAAGTTACTTGTAATTATCTTGTAAATGACCTGATAATTTAGATTTTTTTCCTCCACACTGTCAGGGCATAAACTTGAATAGAATATTAGGGACAAAGATGAATCTAGAATTTTTAATTTATGATTCTGAATTTTAAATTCAAACGGCTTAGTGAATTCTGAATAAATTATTTATACATAAAATATGTTTACATAAACATAGAGTTTGACCAAATCTATTGAATTTTACTAAACTCGTAATTCGAACTCTAGGTCTGTCATACTTAGCTATAAATAGAAGAACGAAAATCACAGCAAAATAATGTGACTTGACATTATATTCAGTGTACGCTGTTACGACTACTTAGCTCAAAACAGTCACATGCATGAGCTCTTATAACACTTTCTACAAACGTGAAAACATTTCAATCAAAACTACAAATTCTTCCCTATACATGTATGTATATACCAAGAGCATTCCCATATATCATTCACACTTAACACTTAGCACAAAAAAAAAAAAAAAACACTACACCCTTCACTTGGAAAGTATAATAATCACACGAAGAGAATGAAACGCGTTCCTTCTTTTCCTAGAAAACGTCAGAAACAACCTGTTACAACGATTTCTTTGCTTGACCTGAACATGGACAATTACAAAAGAAATCAAGTAAAACCATGGACGAAGGGGCCTGCAAGAGGGAAAGGAGACTATATGGACCAGAGGCTTACCTTAACTTAAGGGCTCATTTCAATCCATTGAACAAATCACGCAAGTTCAAATGGTTCTCTTCAAGCAACAGGAAACAAACATTAATCCCTACTAGCACTGGCTTGATTAACTTCAGTGCTCAGCCTAATGTTCATCAAAGGCTTCAAGCACTCAAGAGAAGGGAGGCGGCGGCTGCAGAAGCATCATCATCTTCGAGTTCATGATCCCAAAAATGAAACTCAAAACTATAGTAACAACCTGGCCAGTACTTGACAAACCCGGAAGTGATCAAGGAGAAGGAAGACGAATACAAAGTAGCAGTTCATGATGATGAAGCTGAGAAGCCTCAGATTGATCTGAATGAATTCCTTCAACAGATTGGAATATTGAAAAGAGACAACCATCAACAGCCACAGCCTCATCATCAGTAGTTTCACGGAGTCAGGATTTATACTAAAAGACCACGATAGGTGTATTGCTCATTTATTTGGTGATACAACAAACAGGTACAGAATTCTGATCATCATGAGGCTAGTAGCTTTCTTGATGCTTTTACTGTGAATGATGAGCTTATGTTTTCCTCCGAACTGATAGTAATTCCGACGAATTTATCTTATATAAACTGAATCACCGATTATTTAAATCGGAATGACATAATAACATTTATTATATTTTTCGTCAGAAATTCAAAATAGGCGCTCTCCATCACCTGGAACTCAAATTTTCTTTAGTAGTTACCTTCATGTCCTCAAAGATTATAACTAACAAGACAACAATTATTTTTATTTCACTACAAAATTTTCAAACACCTTTCTACTGTAATTTAGAGTTTTTAATATAGTTTCGAATGTAAAACTACAGTATTTAACTATGTTCACTTTTAACTTAATTCACATGCACGAAAGGAGTACATTAGTAAACTGAACTCTCCACCATTCTTTTTTGACCCAAAGTAATACTGTGTCATCTTTCGCTGCATAGATGTTGACTAGCGTTTTAAAATGCATTTTTTTTTTCAACATATTAAGAAGGATTGAAACTTATAATATTTTTCATATAGTTTTCAAGCTTCAAAACTAAAACTAATCTGATTCAATTTATCTTTAAAGATTAGTCCAATTGACTCTCGTATAGCGAAATGTGACGAGTAAACGGAGTGACATACGTTTACCCCAATAGAAGAATGAGTCATTACATCAATAAGTCGACAAATAAGTAGAAGGCAAACAGTTAAATATAGGCAAAAGTGTCACCGCTCATCAGGCAGACAACACTTTTACTGTGGCTCAGACTCCCTAAAATCTTACCGCGTTTGTGTTGGAACCTCAAAAAATGCATTACTTTTTGAGGATTGACACACCATCAATATTTTTCAAAGATTCTGAGAGACATGGCTTTTTCAAAGTGTCTGTCCAAGAATGGTCGATCACACGTGAACGTGATAACCCTAGTGTCCTCACCACTTTTGCAGAAATGGCCAACATCCCAGGACTTCAATAAGTAGTATTGCCAAAATATGCAACAAGAAGCAGAGACTTGAAGCTAAATGGGAACCTTGATCATTGATGCAGCAAATCCTACTATTCGAGGAAACACGAAACTCAAGCAAGTTGGTGTAATTCTTAACTGACTTCTCCTTGGGAGGTTCCAACAAAATCCCAGAAGATAAAGAGAGGAGAAGGGGGGTTACACAATTGTTACATTAATCAATGCCATGATGAGATTGATAATTCCTGATGTTACTACAAGCATAGCTAAGGTTGCCAGCACTATGAAGAGTATGATTCTGGCAATATGACGAAAAAATCTAA
>JBDJHY010000002.1:12383156-12393620 GCA_039654485.1 Withania somnifera
TAAAGCTGAGAAGCCTCAGATTGATCTGAATGAATTCCTTCAACAGATTGGAATACTGAAAAGAGATGATCATCAACAACTGCCAGATAAAAGTCACAATCATAATCACGATCACGATCATACCATCAGTAGTGGAATTTCACTAAAAGACGATAGTACTATTGCTCATTTATTTGGTGATACAACAAGTTACAATTGGGATACATTGGGTGCAATAACAGGTGCAGAAGATCATGAGACAGCAGCAGAGGCTAGTAGCTTTGTTGATACTTATAATGTGAATGATGAGCTTATGTTTCCCTATTCAATATGGAACTTCTGAAATTGGATTGAGAGGATATGTTAGACATGTTCGAATAATATATACTTATACGTATTAAATCTCTTCTCGATGGCAATTTTTGAAAGAATTTATTTTTGTATACACTGAATCGTACAAAGTATCTTTGAATGGGGATATATTTTAACCAACTATAAAGGTTATTTATAGACCATCTTAACTTGATAGAATAACAACTTATACTATATCAAGTGAGGCAAAATTACAAATCAAGATGACTTAACTACATGATTATTTTTTATCTAGTATATAATAAATTGTATGTCAAAAAGGGTAAGAAACCAGTAGAAGCTGTTTAAAATAGAGCGTCCTCATCACGTGGAACTTAGGTTCAGTTCCATTTATTAAAATGGGAATTAAGTTTATGTTCTTTGATGTTGAATGATATGCTGCATCCATCTCAAACTATTTTTTATTTCACTACAAAATTTTCAAACACCTCTTTATATATACATTTTAACTGCCAAACTGTCACTTTTTCTCAAATTTCATACGTCAATTATCCATTGCGCTCTTTATCTACCTACACTATCACTTCCTCTAAATTAGAACACATCTCCACATTGAGTTCGCCAAATATTTGTCCTCAATCGATAATAGGCGCGCATAGGCCAACTATGAAACGTGCAATAAGGTGAACTCTATAATAAATTGATTTATAGTATTCTTTTATATAGTTTCAAGTACAATTTTTTTTAGAACCGTGTGGTATCCAAGCCAGTTTTCGCTCCCCCCAACTTTCAAATATAAAATTATATTCTGAAAGTTTTAAGAAACCAATGTCTGTATCCATTCCTTTTAGAACCAAGAGAGTAAATACATTTACCAACCGAAAACTCTGATACAGATCAACAAGTCTACAAATAATTAGAAGGCAACACAGTTCAATATACGCAAAGGCATCATCACTCAAGCAAGCTGGTGGCGTTCCTAACTGACTATTCTTTGGGAGGTTCAACAAAAATCCCATCTAGCTTTTAAGGACAACAAATACATAATTCTTGATGTTAATACAAGCTTAGTCTAAAGCTTTACCAGCAATTTGAAGAGTATGATGGAAAAATCTAAAATCACTTGTAGATAAGGGCGTCACGACCAGGTCCAATGCCAATGTAGTGGATAGGTACCCCCAACAAGCTCCTCTATCCTTTCTACATAGGCGTGTGCAGCCTTGGGCAAGTCAGAGTACTTCCTGATGGAAGAAATATCACTCTGCCATCCAGGCAAAACTTCATACTCCACCAACATAGATGAGAATAAAGAAAATACATGGTAGAAATCACAATACAAGAAAGTAGAAAACAGCAGATAAAGAAGCAACAGGGGGATAAAGAAGATTCAATATGCATACTGAAAGCACGATATGAACAGCCCATGATATATGGAGGAGAAAGATGAAAAAAACAAAAAAGCTACAAATGGGAATTTGGTTTCCTTCCACCTTCCAATAATTGGGTAGAGGAAATTAAAATGCAGAAGATATTATGTATTTCCGCGCATCAAAGTGTTAATATGGCTCAATTTCTCCAAAACATTCACATGAAAGTTGGAACTACTAATTTGGGCTTCCAAACACCACAAAAATCATCACGTGAGAAACAGTTGTAGAAAGGAAAAAAACAAGAAATTTACCTTTATTTGTTCAAGATGATGAAGATCAGAAGGAAAAGAGATTAATGTTGAACCATCAGGATGCCTATAAGTAACACCCGATTGAATTTCTGATAGATCTGACAGCACATCTAGTTTTGTTAGGTTTAGAGAAGCAAATCCATTTATTTGACAGCAGTATCTCACTGCAACTATGTCTAGCCAACCACAGCGACGTGGGCGTCCAGTAGTTGTGCCAAACTCCTGTCCAGCAAAACGAAGAAGGTCACCACCTTTGCCCATGATTTCAGTTGGGAAAGGACCAGAACCAACTCTTGAGGTATATGCCTTAACCTGCATGAAAATCATCAACTAAAAAAGCTCAATATCTGCTGAATGCTGATCTACGGTTCAAATGCCATAATCAGACTGAAAGAACATGCAGTTAATTGGCCTAAGAGCTAGTTGACATGCGGATCATAATCTTCTGGTTAAAAAAAGCTGGGTTTATTGCATGTTTAGCTGATTGACAATGATAGATGTACTGCAGTATGTTTTTGGAAACAAACACTAGCTTTCATTCCCACAATATTAGCTAGACTTTCAGATAAAATTGATCATCGTGAGAATTCTTCATTCTTCAGTACAAGGAGAAAAAAAAAAAACTTAAAGAAAATAAATCAAGTTTGCTTACCACACCAACAAGATCACCAACAACTTTGGGAGCAATGCCAAGACCTGTGCAGATTCCACCAGCTGATGGACTGGATGAAGTGACAAAGGGGTATGTCCCAAAATCAATATCCAACATAGTTGCCTGACCTCCTTCTACCAAAATCTTCTTTTTTTGAGATATAGCTTCATTCATGAAGTGCACAGTATCTGTAATGAAAGGTTCCAACCTCTCAGCGAATTTCTTATAGAGTTCCACTTCCTCCCTGAGCATGTCAGGACCATACTTAAAACCTTGGAATCTTGAAGCAGCATCAGACAATAAAAGATCAAGATTTTGGGGGAATGTGTCCATATGCCTCAAATCACTTACTCTTATCCCATTTCGAATAACCTTGCTTGAATAGCAAGGCCCAATGCCTCTCTTCGTGGTTCCAATAAAGGATTTAGCAAGCTCAGCTTCTCTAAGCCCATCTATTTCTTGGTGAAAATCAAATAACAAGTGAGCACGATCAGATACCAAAATCCTCCCTTGGCAAGAAACCCCATTAGATTCAAGGTTGTCAATTTCTTTAAAGAGTCCTGGTAGATGCACCACAACTCCATTACCAATTACACATATAGTTTCCTCATTGAGAATCCCTGAAGGGACAAGGTGCAGAGCGAACTTCTTCCCCTCAGAATTGTAAATAGTGTGTCCAGCATTAGCTCCCCCCTAAGAACAAGAAACATTATTGACCTCAGCTAGCGTAGTTAACAAGCTAATCTATACCAGACAATATAAAGTGAAACAGAATGATAGGATCGCCAAAGATACAAATAACAAGTTTAAAACAAATTGGTATAGGTATGA
This sequence comes from Withania somnifera, assembly GCA_039654485.1. Classification (NCBI taxonomy): domain Eukaryota; kingdom Viridiplantae; phylum Streptophyta; class Magnoliopsida; order Solanales; family Solanaceae; genus Withania; species Withania somnifera. Next base: position 12,386,612 of record JBDJHY010000002.1, read on the forward strand.
AATAAGCATCAACATTATAAAAAATTATTCTATCTTGCACCCAAAGGTCTGACGTAGTGGTCATTGAAGTGGACCGAGAAACTTGAAGTCCCAGGTTTGAATCCGTTGGAGGCAAAAAGAGTAGGTGATTTCTTCATGATTGTCCAAGACTCGGTGGATAGAGTTACTAAGGACTGTTGATTGAAGGTCGCAGGTACCAAGTGGCACCCGCAAGCTGGCCCAAGACACCATGGTTATCAAAAAACAACAATTTCATAAGAGAATGGAGAGACTCTAGAATCAAAAATCAATTCGAAAGAGTTCTCTACAGAAACTATGATCCTAAGGTACCAACTACCAAGCATATCTCACAATAATTCCAAATAATGAAGCAAATGTTCTCGGTATGGCATAAACTTTTCTCCAAGACGTTAACTTCACAATATCAGTATTATTTAGAGGCACAGAGCTAGGGTACTTGGATGGAGTTCACATGAGCCTCTTTCTCAAAAAAATGCATATACATACTGTCAAAATTGTTGTCATATGATTATGAGGTCACAAGTTCAAGTCTTGAAAATAGCCTCTTGCAAAAATGTAAAAATGTAAAGTAAGGTCGCATACAATATATCCTTGTGGTCGGGCCTTTTCCCGGATCCTACGCATAGCGGGATCTTTAGTGCACTGGGCTGCTACTTACTGGCAAAATTATCTTTTGGGTGAAGTGTGAAAAGCACACCTAAAGTATTTAGATTTTTCGAGTCATGTACCTAAACTAACAGGTGTGAGTGCTTCCTACATGAAATATCACCAACTATTTATCATGAACTATTTGAGTTTCATACCTGAAATTTCAGGTAGAAAAAAGTGAAGAACTAATATTTCAAGTGTGTTTTGATAAATAGTATAATAATTTAGGTATGAAACTCAAAAAACATGATGCGTTAGGTATAGGTGTGTTTTCACCATTAACTCTAATTTTTTCTATGCTTTCCTCTTAGTTAAAATCAAATTACAGTACATACATACACATACAGGATTTTAATTATTTTTTATGTATATATAGAAAATGTTGAATATACCTGACAACGAGCAACAATATCGAAATGCTTAGCCAATATATCAACAAGTTTTCCTTTTCCTTCATCACCCCATTGGCAACCTAACACGCCTGATACCTGACTCAGTGATTCAATTCGACTCAGTCTTGACTCGTTGACTCCTTGATGGTCAACTACTGAGGCAAGCGGCTTTGTTGAACAAATTATAATTGGAGAACTTTTCTTCCTTTGCTGAAACTGAAGGAGCCTACAGTTGTAGGTTACGTTGTAACCGAGGATACCACTCCGGTGAGTCGCCGTCCCCGGCGATGTCGCTGGTGTGATTGAGCTGTAGTTGAGCATCATGGTTGACATATTCATGGTGGGGGTGGGGGTGGCGGTGGCGGTGGCGGGGCCAGCGGCGCTTCGATCGGAGATATGCAGAGAGGAAAGAGGAGGGAAAGTTTGTTTATAGGGGTTTGGTTCAGGAGATTTGTTAGCTGTGAGTAGGGACTAATTCACTATTAATGTTTGCTATCTAAACTAAATTATTTAAAAGTATAATTTTAAAATTAATTTATCTTTTTTGAAAGATAAATTATTTATAGGGGGTTAGGTTCAGGAGATTTGTTAGCTGTAAATAATTTTTTTCTAATTTATTTTACTTGAGTTGAATTTTTTTTTTAAAAACCTTTCATCTATAAAAAAAATTAGAGGACATGTGCTTTATTTTTTCGTAACATATTTTATAAAATTAATTATATTATTATTATTATTTATTTATATCTTGATATCTCCGTTGAAACTCCACTAATCAAATTGATGCTACATAAAATCTATTCAAGGATTAAGGAAATAGCAACATCATTCATTACTTTATATTCTTTGATAATTTCTAATAAAATTAATTTCTAGTTGGAATGAAGTTTTTTTAATAAGAAACACTTTACTGTAAAATGAATTTTTTTTAACACGAATCTAAACTAGTCAAATACGAAGTAATAACCTAAAAAATTACATTTTTCAATATATATTTAAATTAATTGAAAACTAAAACGTAGCTATCGACGAAATTAATATAAAGACAACGTCGATGTTCAGTTTATAATAGACTATTTTGACTAATCACAAAAGTTGCAAGAAAACGAAGACTTTGAACAGCATACATCATATGTTATTAATACCTTTAGACGTCACATGTTATTTGAAAAATATGTCATTAAAATAAATAACAATAATTGAAGTAAAAAACTATATATGTAATGCACTTTAATTTGAACGGACAAAAAATGTCATGTAAAATATAAAGAAGAAAAATACTACTTTCAGAAATATATTCATGGCCAAAAACATATCTGACCTTTTAAACTTAAGTATTTTTTTTATTTAGAAACTTAAATTTTATTTTGTTCTAATTGGACATAAAATTATATATAAGTTTATTTTTACACGACACAATAAACTGACGTGACATATTTCTCAGATGTGGAAAATATTATTTCATATATTAAAACAAATACCACATAGACAAAATTCAAAAAGAATGAAATTAATAGAATAAAATTGCTAGAATAGATCCACAATGATCCGATTTCAATAATAATTTTGTGAGAAATGACTGAAAATTGAGTGAAAATAAAAGAAAACTATGAACTTTTTTCTAAGTTTTTCGGTCATAAGTAATTGTGTACGAATGAATTTCACCAATGTGTCATTTATTTTAATATATAAAATAATATTTTTATATCAGACGCATAAATATACGTGTTTATTTGATAAATATATCACATCAGCTTCTTGTGTATGATAGAAACAAACATATATATAATTTTGTATCTAAATACAAAATTTGGGCAAGTTTAAAAGGCTGGCTATTTAAATGTATGAAGAATAAGTTCGCTTCCTTTTTCTGTGTGAATTATGTCGGTTTTCCAAATTCTCAATCTCCTTTTAGAGGTTCTATTTTCTTCAGCATCAGCATCCAGCAATGGAATCTACAGCTGCAATATACAGCACTGTTTTATCCTTCAAAGACGCTGGTTTTATCCTCTTCACAAGCAAAGTTTTAAAGTAATCAGGTTACAAATACGTTACTACGTTAGGAAATAACGTAGTTGAGCTCGTATATATTCAAGAAAAATACATGGTCTAATCTGTAACTAAGAATGTTGTGAGCCATTTCTTACCCTGTTGATATAGCGATAATGCAGAAGATGAGATGTACATCTGGAGAAAAGAATGTCTGCCAAGGAAACAAGAGAATATCAGTAATGGTTACATTTGTGATACAACAGATACAGCATATTGATGAAAGATTGTGCTGCCGGCTGTCATTTACAACCTGGAGCCTCCAAAGGAAAAAGCGGGGTACAAACTTGCTTCAATAGCAGCAGGTATAGTTAGATCCAATCGGATGAACACGTATGGGGCTTCAGAGAGGTATCAGGGAACATATATGTGGTCTCTAAACTATGGTATGCTCCAGCAATAAAAGGATGGAATTTCATGAGCGAGTTATTATTGGACGTTAAGTCAACTAACCCAATAAATAGAACAAATCATATGTAGCAACTTCAGCGTAATCTTAAGGCTAAACATGACAACTTCCTTCATGTACAAAACATTGACAGACTTAGTTTATTACAAGTCCAATTCAACTTTTGACAGAACAGGTTCAGGAAATTCAGATTGTGATTTTGGTTTTCTGATTAATGAAATATGCAAGATAAGAAACTGCTAACAAGTACAACCATGCATTCTCTGATAACTATGATATACAACATGAGAATATTATCCACACACCTTAAAATATGTATTCACAAACCTCAAAAATGACAAGCAATTCTGCCATATCTTCATTCGAGGAAAATATGTGATCTAAGGGTTAAATAGTCCTCCCTAAACAAGGCGAAGAAACTTGAGCCGAGGGTCTTTAGAGAACAGCAAGGTCTGCGTACACTTTACCCTCCTTAGAACCCCCTGTGGGATTTCACTGGATTTGTTGTTGTTGTAAACCATGCACGAAGAAATGCTACAACAAATAAGCTGCACCAAAAAGGTAGAAGGCAGCAGGCACACCAATTTAGCTAAAGCTTTGGAACAGATAAAGTATGAGTTGTGAGACTGTAACGAAAGCATAATCTGGAATAATTACTAAGCAGATCAAGGACATAACTTACTTGAGCATGGAAGTCCTCAGAGAATCTGAGCAAAGTAGTCAGCATCAAAAGTGCTTTCAGTTTTGGTGTTGTACGCCATCTTCCGAATGAAAAAACTAACAGCAGAAGGGATAGAACCAAATAAAGATAACTCGTTATATGTAAACTACTAATGTCTCTGTTCAGCGATCATCAGTGCTGATTGCAACATTTCTCTAGCCTTTCTATGTGGTGTACAGACACCAGATTCCATTTCACTATATATCTTGGGGACCTAGCAAGCAAAAACCAAATAGATACAGATAAATGATGCTAAATACAGAAAAAACATAAGCTATAATTTCCATGCCTTTTACAGCCTTTGCTCACTGAAGCCAAAAGAGAAATTGAATCATTACATCCTTTAAGCATTGTGACTTTGCATTTTCAAACTAGTGACATTATTTAGTCACATCACATTCAAGAAAATAGCGAAAGCTAATGGCTGATAGCGATATTAGAAGCCAAACCTGATCGAACTTCTTAGCCCTCATAAAAGCCTTCATCAAAGTGCTGTAAGTAAGTACATCAGGAGTAAGAGCCTACAGAGATAGCAGCACCACTATCAGCAAAGTTTATGTCAGGAAATATGTCTAGGGAAATTTGGAATTTTGGAAATTGTAAGGACTTACCATCTCCTCTATATGCTGGTAAATTGATAGTGCCTCCACATGCCTACCAGCATTCCCAAAAGCGTTTATCAACATATTTAGCATGATAAGGTTTGGTTCCATTCCATCAGCTTCCATTATCTGCAGAACCTTTACAGTCTGCTCACATAATCCCTGCACACAAGACAAACATATTAAAAAGATTGAATCTCCTCAAAGCTATTTAAAGATACTATCGTAAACATAGTAATAGGAAACATTAACTGCATATACAAACGAATGTAAAGAGAGACCTCAAATATAAAGAAACCAAGAGTCAAATCCATGCATAAATTAAGACACTATACAAGAGCCTTAGAGCAACGGTAAAGTTGCCTTGGCTAGATGTTTAAATACTTATGTGCACCAAGTGTTTATATCAAACCAAACAGTTTAACTTTAGCAGTAAAGAATTAAAGTGAGAGCACATATCACTTAACCATAACAAATGTGTGTATGAGAGACACGTTCTTACATTCATTGGTTGGGTCTAAACACCAAACATTTCCTGACAAGGGTTTAGTTAAACACCGGGTACGAGAAAGTTCTTACCATACTAGATAGAAGGCGAATGGTTAAATATCACTCAACTACACAACCATTTCCAAAGTTATCTAGTCCAAAATTAGCACTACCATTATATAAAGTGGCAGATTTACAGTCATGAAGCTCCCCGCATTGGAAATATTCACTACCATTTAACACCTTTATCCTAGGTCTTCCACCAGAACATAACATTTCTTGAAAGATAGCATCAGCTTCCAAAGTTCTGCCAACACTTCCAAGGGCAGTCATCAGGCTGCTATAAGATACAGAACTTGGATGAAAACCCAAAGCCTCCATCTGAGAAAGCTACCCCATTGCCTTATCAACGTCTCCTTCAGCACATAACTCACAAATAGACTCATTGTATAAATCATAAGAAATTTCCTCACCATTTCTATGACAAGTCTGGTGCTCATTATTCAAGTTGTCAATGGTTCCAACAAGACAATTAACTAAAAAACCACAATTTTTTAGCTCTATTTCGCAATATAAGCTGACAAGGCTTATGTAGCATCTTGCATTTGACTGGATTAATGTGATTTTTCATATAAACAGGTACAAAGCCCCACACACTCTAAGTACATATAGCTGGACTGGATTCAAAAAGAAACTTTTGTCACATCTCCATGCTCTTTTGCAAGAAGTATTCTCACTCCAACCAAAAGACAGACAGATAACCATAGCTGAAGAATGGTATTTTGTAAGCAAAAAAAGTCAACTTAGTGGGCTGAAGAAGCCTGAGGTATAAGGTCCAGATAACCATAGCTGAAGAACGGTATTTTGTAAGCAAAAAAAGTCAGCTTAGTAATCAATGAAATGGGCTGAAGAAGCCTGAGGTACAGTTACATGCTACTTGTCCTTTGCTAATTGTGGGTGGAGTTGACAAGTATGTTGTAGATTTAAGCAAATCTATGCGAGATAAAAATAGTTGAGTTATATGGTACTTCTCCCTTGTTGGTGGGAGCACCTTACTTATTCATAACTAGTTTAGGTCACTACAGTCATAAAGAAATTTTTTTGTAAACGTTATAATAATACATAAAGACTCAACAAATGGGAAATTCTCCAGGAAAGGGATGAAGTTAGGCCAAATTACACCGTGCAATGAATTTGGACGGTTCAAAATAAGATGAAACGGAAGCAGCAAAGTTGCACGAGAATTTTCTCAACCCGCTAAATCCAATTTAGACCTTTGGGTGGGGCCTTAAGAAAATTGGATGATTTGAGACCACTTTAAAGTTTTGTTCCCCGTATGTTTTGCAAAAATAGCCCCAAAAGAACACAATCGAAAGAACAAAAAAGTTGCACTTGTTCAATTGTTCACAAGTATTTCGGACAGTTAAAAAGTTCATAAATGGCTCTAAAATGAGTTGATCTTGATATTTTTTTTTATTAAATATCTTATAAAATTGATTTTCATAAGGGGTAGTCTTCATTATTTGGTCTTGCTTAGCAAATTTTGCTCATAATGCAAAAGTATTAATTCTTGCTCATAGGACACATTTTCGGGACGTTCAAGACAATGAATTTGCACAATTGTCATGAACGCTTGCCTTGTAGGCAAGATATCTAACTTTTACTTTTTGTCTATAAAGTA
>JBDJHY010000002.1:12422975-12433159 GCA_039654485.1 Withania somnifera
ATTGCAGTTATGCTGTGAGGCTATGTTGGGATAGGATGGTGTGTTTTTCGTGAAGTCATTTTATTGAAACTTTTGATTAGGCGTTAGGGTGTAGTATAATTTCCCATGTAATGTAATATGGGTTTTTAGTATGTCGAGAAAGGTGTGCTTTTTCTCGTTACTAGTTGCTGAGAGGCGATTTTGACGACGGAAAATCTTAGAAAGCGAAAGGTTATCTGCGTTAGTTGGTGTTACTTGTGTAAGGAGGCGGGCAAGAACGTGAAATCTTCTTATCATTACGGGCTAACCATGAGATTGTGGTGGATATGTTTAGGTGGTTTGGCACACTATGGGCAATACCGAATATTGTGGAAGAGTTGATGCTTAGTTCGAAGCTCGGTGAAGGAGGAGGAGACGAAGAGCTTGGAACGTGGGTTATTTGGAGAATGAAAAACAAGAGAGCTTTTGAAGGAGTAGAGTCAAGTTTCTCTCAGATGAGGAGTAGCCTCTGATCTCTCATTCTTTTGGTCTAAACAGAAAGTTTCCAGTTGTATAGATGACTGGGTGGATTTTACAGAGAATCATGTTTTACAGATTTTTACTTCTTGGTTTATCCTTGTATATGGCCAATTTGGCCATGTTTATGAATATGTTAATACTTTTTCTTGGTCGAAAAGAAAATGTTTAGGTGGCTTGATACTCCGTGGGCGATGGCAAAAACAGTGAAAGAACTGATGTTCAATTGGAAGAGTGGGAGAAGAAAGAGAAGGTGAAAGGCTTTGGAACATCCTTCCACTTGCGTTAATGTGGATTTTTTTGCGAGAGAAAAATAGGAGAGCGTTTGAGGAGTAGTCTCTGTTCCCCTATTTTCTTGTAGTGCACACAAAAAATTACGTGTTATATAGATGATGCGATGAATTTTTTAGATAATCATTTTTTTATCAAGTTTTTAGATAATCGTGTCCGTGTAGATTCTTTCCCTTTTGATATACTCCTTGTATACAACCATTTTGACCATGCTTATGTATGAAATACATGCACTTGATTTAAAAAAATGGAGTATTACATTTACGAGTTAAGAGTATTATGGATACACTAGTAACATCCTGAAGTTTCTCGGTACTTCTTTTTCCTGACTATTCCTAGATTTTGTAGGGATCAGTAAATAGATATCCTATCTAAACCTGTTAGGAATCAGTCTGACAGATCCGACTACCATTTGTAGGTTGGAAGAGCAGAACTGGGTTTGCATTGTTTAGGCACCGTAAGTGATGCATTTGGGGCAACTATGATAGTATCTTGTGGATTATCCTACCAAATCCGTGTTCACTGGCTTTGATCACCATAAGTAGGAAAATTGCCGCCCCAGGATTTAGGCTTAATTGCAAAAGGTTGAGGGACTTGTGTCTCAGCCTTTCAGGTCACATGTTTGAGCCCTGCGCCAAGCAAACTAATTAGTTGTATTTAAGTGGGGAAAGGGTTTTCAAGGCTGCGGCTGACTCAAAGCTTAGCTCCAGATGGATTTCTCAGTCATAAGAAAAAATTTAGGAAAGTTGTCAATTTGTTGGTTTTCTGTCTATATTCGATTGGGAAATCTCATTTAAAAGCTTAAACTTTTAAAGCTGTAACACTTATTATTGGTTTATTTTAGGTCTCCAACACTCGGCCCCATATATGTGGGTTTGATATTTTATCTTGGACAAGCACGTGAAAATATTTTTGTTAGTGTGATGATGAGATTTGATCCTAGGACTTTTGCCTAGATATCATGTTGAGTTATGTGATCATTTCATCAAAAATTTTGATCTTTAAAGAGGGATTTTTTTTGGTTTTTAGGTCTTCAACCACCCAAATTGAAGTTAAAACTTGATTGCAGCTAAGAATCCCCATGTCTGGATTTGAGTTGGTTCATATTTCTGTACACTTGCACATATGTGGCATGACATCTTTTTTTTTTTTTTGTGAACTGAAAGAAAAAAAGTAAGGGTCTACACGTGTTCCTTGAAACAACATCTAGTTTTCTATTCAATGTTCTATTATGCTGTTTATTTGTTATTGCTGCTGACGTGTAGTTTCATTTTCTATTACTGAATTTGGCTATTGGGTCAATTAAATCTACTCTGTGGCTCTGGGGACCAACTGCAATCATTCTGTGCTGATTAGCTGTATCTTCTATATCAAATGGCAGGTCCGGGTCAAAAAGATGTTGGTACGGGCATATGTCAATTGTTGGAAAAGAAAGAAGGAATCTTCCGCCAGAAAATGATGGGGAAGAGAGTCAATTTTGCCTGCCGATCTGTTATATCTCCAGATCCTTATTTGGCTGTCAATGAAATTGGAATTCCACCATATTTTGCTTTAAGGCTAACCTACCCTGAGGTATGGGTGAAGATGATAAGTTTTACTTATTTTGGAATTGCTGTGCTGTTTGTACTGTTCTTTACCTATTGAGAAATTTAAATAAGAACAAGAAATATAAGTTCAACTTTTCTGCACACACCATATATATAGATTTAATATTCTAGGATTCAGCAAATATTAGATCTCTATTATTTTATCTTGTTGTCTTGATTTATCTATAGTCTTAGATGTATTGAATGGAAGAAAATGAAAGCTGAAGTACTATATGCATGCATACTTGTTCTCTTTTTACTTGACTGATGATTTTCCTCTCCTCGTGCTGCTTTTTCTTTATTTTTGGTTTTCCCTTTGGTTGGGGGTGGGGGGTGGGAGGTGGGACAGCATATCAGAAACTCAAGCCTATTACTCAAAGAATTGAGGTTTTGCTTGTTATTTTTCTGGAGAAATTTCTACTTCTAATTGTACAGGCTTATTGTTGCTCTACTTCTTTGTGGTCAAAGCTTTTCCTGAATGGAGTTTATTTTTGTTTCTATAATCACATATATATGATTTTACTACTGTTCTTGGAGTTTAATGTGGATACCAGTCTATTTAGATGCTCAGTCCATCGTGTGCTTAAAGTTTCTACAAGAGCAATTGACAACTTTTTACATGAACACCTTGCTTGTGGAATTTTGGCTAATATTATCATGGGAAGATACTTTCAGCTTGTGCAAACTGGAATATATGTAGAAATTTTCACTTTGCTACATGGTGGCTCTCATCACTGTCTCCTGACCTCCTCCCCGACCTTTTTGTATCTCTTTTATAGTTGTGCTTTGGTGTTTTTTTCCCATTACATGCATTTCTCGCCATATTCTGTGAAAATTCTGAAATATCTTCTATATAATTGTACTCAGGTTATTAAGTAAAATTATCCAAATTCCTTTTCTTGAAGGTCTTGGCTAAATCAACATAAGATTTACCTAATTGGCTTGCATAGCGTTCAACCTGCACAAAGCTTTCTCAACCTTTAATCTCGCTACCACCCACCTGAAATCAATGTCAACCCGAGTGGATCATAGGAGGTTAAAGGCGGTTTGGTGTTGTTTCCCTAAAACAATCGCAAAGCATCTAAAGATAAAATTAGGATAGTGTTTGATCCTGTACCAGTGATATTCTCTTGTCGAACAGATCTGAATCTATCAAGTTATTCAGGCCATCCTTCATTAAGTGCCCTAGTTCTATGAAGAATACACATGTAATGATGTGTCTCAAACATGCATTAACTAAGAGATTAACATTTGGAAGTGACTAAGACTACATATTCACGGGTCATGCTTGCTTTTTTTTTCTTTGTGGAGGGGTGGGGGGAGGGGAGGGGAGGGGGAATACTAAGTCTTGTTTTTTAACATTCTGTCCTGAAATTGAATCACCTGTATTATGTACTTCTGGTGGAAGGGAAGGGTCGATAACAATTGAGTGGACTGTGGGCAATATTGTCTCTTTTCCAACTGTTAATTTACTGTTATAATTTGATTCTCTGTTGAGAAAAATGTCAGCGAAGGCTTCATATACCGGGACTGTGGGCAATGTTGTCTTTTTTTGCTTAAATATGTGCAAGGTTCATCTAAGCTGCTTAGATGGATCAAATTTTGACTGGTTTCTAGGATTTATTAGGATTCCTTATTCGATCTACATGGATCGAATAATGAACCAGTTAGAGAAAATAGATCCCCTTTCCTGTATTGTTCAATAGCCATGGTAATCATCGGATTTTAGTTAATATTAATTACTTGAAATGACGTGAAGATGAAAATTTAACACGAAAGACGAAAAGAGAAAGAAAGTATTCTTGAATATTGACATCTCATTTCTATATGCGAACTAAATGCTTAACTTTTAGCACTATCTGTATTTGCTTCTCTGCTAATATCTCATTTTTTTATCAGAGGCTGACTCCTTGGAATGCTGTTAAAATGAGAGATTCCATCATCAATGGGCCTGATAACCATCCTGGGGCTGTCTCTTTTGCTGATAGAGTATCTACTGTGAAACTACCATCAATCAAAAAGATGCGAGTAGCAATGTCTAGAAAATTGCCTTCTTCAAGGTTGGCAGTGACTCAATCTGGGAGGAACGATGAGTATGAATTTGAAGGCAAAGTTGTTTATCGGCACTTGCAAGATGGTGATATTGTTCTTGTCAATCGACAGGTAAAGCTTTTTGTTTCAGTCTTCAGAGCTAGTTGTATGCAGTATTCCATGCCTTCCAACTAGGGGTGTACTTGCTGCTTTCAAATTAACAAAAGAACCTGCTGCTGTTTAACAGATTAACCATTGGCAACTATAATGCTATGTAATTAAGGAAGAAAAAGTTCTAAAGGGTATTCCACTGTAGCTTTTGCTATCTATAACATGGATTATACAAGTATATCAGAATTGACAAGAATGTGATTGCCGGGGGTTTGATGCAATGGAACAATGTCAGTAGTTTAGCTTGTATCTAAGTTTTTTTTTAAATTTATTACAGCACAAGAGAAGCGATATTAAAACAAATGTCTAGTCCTTCCCTTTGTGATTCTTCATTTACATTAACATTTTTACTCTTTTATTCATGTCCCGCTTCACCTTGTCGTAGTCAGCTGTTCTAATCTTGTGAATCTACTTAGTTGGAGTAATCTGTCCCTGTAAGTTATGTTTCTACATTTCTAGATTTCATTAGCTCTATAACGTTGGCTTGACAGCCAATCGTTTTGTTTTTTTGTTTCTTTTGGTTGGCTACTTTCCCTGGATAATTTACTTTTTGTAATGGAGCTAACCCAACTTCTTTTGTGCTATTTTGCATCTTCTTGATATGAAACCTTACTTGATCAAAAGGAAGACGTGACAGTGTTAATACAAATAAATTATCCATTTTCCCCGAAACCCATATCCTCCAGTAATTTAACATGAAACCCCCAATATACATGATCATATTCTTCTTCAATGTCTAGTTCACATAAAATCCAAGGTATCTGTCCTCTTAATCTGGTATCCACACATTCATCAGCAATCAATGAGGCATCCATATCTGTCCCCTTTATGAAGTCTATTTGATGTTTGCCCACTAGTTTATACACCACCAATTTGAATTTCTCAATCAAATACTTTAGAACAATTTTCTACACACTCTATTGGTCTGAAATCCCTCAACTCTTTAGCTCCATTCTTTTTAGGAATTAAAGTCACATGCCTCGTCAAAGCTTTTCTTAAAGTATTACTGAGTTTGGAATTATCCATAGTCTTCAGGATGTCCTCCTTCAAGAAATCCTGACATAAATGAAAGAATCCCGCTGAGTAAACACTTCTAGTACTTTTTGTCTTTATTTTTATTTTATATAAAATGGAGCGACATAAGTTAAGATTCATATACATGAGCCCAACCTGCTTCGTATTAAGGCACAGTTCTTGTATCTCATAGATGGATTGACAAATAAGGAGGCTGTTATTTTTGGTGGAGTGATAGGAAAACTGGTTCCTAAAACATAACCAAGTTAATATGGAAGAAAACTGCTGGTTTGTGCAGCTTGAACTCACTCGTTTCTGTTTGGCCTATTACTGGATTGATCAGTGTGAATTGCTGGTTTTACTGTTTTAACTAGAAGTGAACGTCAGGGGAGATTCTTTTTCGTAGCTTTCAGAAGTTTCTTTGGATTTTCCCGTTGCCCTCACAGTAGCAGTATTGTAGTGAGTGGAATAGAATATTAATGCAGTGGCCTACCACATTTGGTCTCAGCAATGAGGAAAATCAAAATAACTTGCCTAAAAAGGGTGGCATTAGTGTCTTGGCCTTTGGGGTAGGTACATGGACAAGCTGTCTTATCAGTCTCTTAGAAGCACCATTTAAATTGCTTGGACTATTTAATGGTACCTGTTTGGATCTTACATATCTGAAGCAGTGAGTTGGGTCCAATTATGTTGTTGTGGTGAACAGCACTGAGGACTTTTTGCAGGCTAACATGAGCTGGTTCTAGCTTTGGTACATAATGGTACTTCTCTTTGTTGCTTCACTTGCATAAACAAAATATTCACCACAGCCATAACTGCGTCAGGTTGTCCGTTTGTGGGCTAAAGTTGAGCTGGTTCTTCTATTTGTTGCTTCACTGGTATAGATAAAATAGTCACAAAAGTGGTCATTGGAATGTGCATCCATAACTGTTTTATGTTCCCTTGGTACTCGTTTTTTTATAGCTGCAAAATGGTCTAACTGGAAAAATTGATGGCAGCCTACACTGCACAAGCCCAGTATAATGGCTCATGTTGTCCGCGTACTGAAAGGAGAGAAAACTCTTCGCATGCACTATGCCAATTGCAGGTTGGAATTCTCTATTTTGATTTTCCATGTACATTATGGTACACAATTTCCTTTCAAGGACTAATCTGCTTTTGTATTACTTCAGTTCCTATAATGCTGATTTTGACGGTGATGAAATGAATGTCCACTTCCCACAAGATGAAATTTCTCGTGCTGAAGCATATAACATTGTAAATGCTAATGAACAGTACATTGTTCCGACTAAGAGAGATACAGTTAGAGGCTTGATTCAGGTTTGAATAACTAAACTGCACATTATCACCAACAGTTATCTGTTTATTTTGTATTTCTCCTAATAATTCTTCGACGTATTCATCTTCTCCAGGATCATATTGTAAGTGCTGTGATTCTTACCATGAAGAATACTTTTTTGACCCTTCATGAGTTTAACCAGCTTCTCTATGAATCTGGTGTGTTTGCTGCTGGGCATTATCCAACTTCTGGAAATCATTCAAATAAAGTTTCTGTGGTAGATTCTGAAGGTGTCGTGCAGACTATCTGGCCTACTGCATGGAAACCAGAGCCTCTTTGGACAGGGAAGCAGGTGAGTCTAGCAAAACAAGCTCATTATGCACTTATTTTGAGGCCTTGGATGTGCAGTTAGAGTAATCATGAAGGTCAACTTCGTAGAGAACTGATGATCTTAATTTTGTACTTGTAGGTCATCACTGCATTACTAAATCATCTTACAAATGGTTGTGCACCTTGTACCGTGAAAAACAAAGGGAAAATTCCATATCCGTATTTCCTGAGCGAGAGTCGCCTGGTTGAGTATCAGTCAAGAGAAGAAGAAGAAGATAGAACCACTGAAAATAATTTCTTAATTTGGAAAAATGAGCTTGTGCGTGGTGTAATCGACAAGGCTCAGTTTGGAAAGTTTGGTTTAGTTCACACAATTCAGGAGCTTTATGGATCCAACAAAGCAGGCATTTTACTTTCTGCTCTGAGTCGTTTATTTACTATTTTCTTGCAGGTTCGCCATGTTGTTTTAGTTCTTTCTTTCACCTGACACGTTTGTTTTCTTTGTCATGCCTGCTTGGTGAAATCTTTCATCTAAGTTTACTCATTCTCTTCAGCTACATGGCTTCACTTGTGGTATTGATGATCTTGTCATCTTACCACATTATGATATTCGGAGGAAGGAGGAACTCGAAGGAGAGGATGTTGGTGAAGAGGCTCATTGTGATTTTGTGAAATTCAAGCGTGGAGAAATAGGTGAGCATGTCATGAAGCTCTTTGAAGTTGTAAGTGTTATTCTTTCACAAAGCTAAGAATTTGTGAGGCAACTGATGGGGAACGTATTGCCCTGCTTTTGTGATATCTTTGCGACAGTTGAATATTCTTTTGTATTATGTATATATACTTTCTGCCACGTGCATATGCTACTAAGGGTTACCGGTCAAAACTGCTGTAAAACCTTTTTATCGTTTCATCTCTATGAGAAAATGATCACTGTCAGTGACATTAAAAGTCAAAGTTACGCTTTGCTGTAAAAGCAAATATGTATAGAGTCCGAAGGAAATGAATTCAATAGTTTCAGTGTATATGTCATCAGTTTGCAGGTGTTTCCCAAACTTATTTGTAGGGTGTCAGCATCTTGGTATTAATAAAGAAAATTAATCATTTAGGTCTTTGTATGCTCCTTATGAAGAGATATGTAGTACCAGTGTCCTGTAAAATTGCTTTCTACTGAATTTTCTTCGGTATGTTTATTATCAAATGGCTGTTGATGTTGGATATTTGGCTTGCAGGCCCTTTGGAGCTTCAACTAGAAATTGAGAAAGCAATAAGCAGCAACAAAGAAGCTGCCACAGCAGCCTTGGACATGAAGATGAAAAATAAACTGGCAAATAAAGGCTCACAATTTAATAAAGAGTTGCTGCTAAAAGGATTGTTGAAACCTTTCCCCAGAAACTGCATTGCCCTTATGACAAGAGCACGGTAAGTTGGTAAAATTGTGGTATCTTTCTATTTAGTTATGGGAT
This sequence comes from Withania somnifera, assembly GCA_039654485.1. Lineage (NCBI taxonomy): Eukaryota > Viridiplantae > Streptophyta > Magnoliopsida > Solanales > Solanaceae > Withania > Withania somnifera. Next base: position 12,431,636 of record JBDJHY010000002.1, read on the forward strand.
AATTCACGACACATAATTTTAGCGAAGTGCTATGTTACTGTCTTATCTGCATGTCCTGGAAGTGCTCAGTTAAAAGAAAAGGTCTCATTAAATTCTCAATTTTACTTCAAGACCGTCAGCCATATCGTAGATTATTAACCGTGACAAATTTTTGTTCCTTCTAAATTTTCTAAATTGTCTCTATTACATCGTGCTTATGTGTTTGGTAAATTTGGGAGTGAAAGAGTTAGTGCGAGGTTAATAAATTTCATATGTGGTATTACTTTCTAATGAGGTAGAAACTCTTGAAACATGATTTTTGTAGTGTGTAGCTGTAAGTTTCTGAAATCATCATCTATGGAACATGATCTTGAGCCAAAAAACAAAAGTTTTGGAAAGTAAAGGGTAACCTATTCGCTTGTACAAGAAAGGGTGAAGGTGACTTTTCGCTTTGCCGCAGCCATATTTCTTGAGTTGTCAAATAAATTTTCTTTTGGCTACTATCATGTAATAGCTGCTTGTTCTGCTTAAATAAGTTATGATTTTCATAAATGTTACATAAGCATAATTCCATAATCTTTGAAGAAACTTGCACGTTCACTATTGCAGAATGCCTTAATAGATTTAGGAGCTCATGTAAACAACATGCTTTCCCTGTTATGCAATTGAAAAGGTTACACATTTGAGAATGACCTACCTTACACATTTGAAATTTAAGTTTAGATAAAAACACTTCAAGAAAATCTAATTGTTCGTGATCTTCCTGATTGCTTTCCAGTGAAAAGGTTTGTGAATTACCTGGTTTACATGTTAATGTACTGTAATGGGTAATGATCTGGATAGGCTCTCTGATACAGGAATAAAAGGTACAGTTAATAAGAAAAGAGTCACATGTTTGGCATGGCGTTAAAGTTTGTAACAGGAAGCACTCTATTGAAGCTTAGATTAAATGGTTAATGCTACTATCTATAACTGCTTTTGTATTTCTTTAGCTTTCACGTGGGTTTTGATGCTGTAGTCTGTTTTTCTTCTAAATTTGTTAGCACTGATGATGCTTTTATGTTTTGGATATAATGATATACAAGACTATATGGTTGTACACATTTAGCCTTTTCAAAAGGTTAGACTCTTGTTTTGAGAGTGCATGTTTAGCATGCCATTGAACAGGAAAGCATGCCTTTACAGAACTTTGGATCCTTGTTTGGTGTACTATTTAGAAGTATGTACATGGTTATGATTGTAGAGTTTGTTTTAGGATGATCTGAATGATTTTGCACGACTTCTCGATTGTTGACCAGAAAAGTTTTTGTTTCCATATCATTTTGCCTACGCTTCAGCTTTATCATAACTGTCATTATTTTGTTGTCTCTGTGCAGACTGATGGATTTCTGTGTCATTTTTTAGGTTACTTTCAATAAATTTCCTCTTATTTGGGTCAACAAGAGTTGGAAGGAAAACGGGTGCCACGAATGGTATCTGGGAAGACTTTGCCCTGTTTTCCACCATGGGACTGTGCTTCCAGGGCAGGAGGTTATGTCAGTGATC
>JBDJHY010000002.1:12561867-12575496 GCA_039654485.1 Withania somnifera
AACAAATTTCACAGGCTAGTGCCATGGTAAGGGAGTTGATCAACAGCCTTGGTCCAGTAGGTGGCCCTGGAAGAGCTCATGGAAATCCTGGTGGCCCTGCTCCTCCATTAAACAACCTGAAGACAAAGTTGTGTGAGAATTTTGCTAAAGGGTCTTGCACTTTTGGAGACAGGTGCCACTTTGCCCATGGTGCTGCTGAATTGCGGAAAACAGGGGTGTGACGTTAATAGTCCGCATCACATTTTGGTAGTACCTAGCTTTTTGGTAGCTAGCCAGTCCAGTTGCATTATTCTAAATTTTGGGCTCTGGTTTTGCAATGCAACTTTGTGGGGGGGACGGATCTTTGTTCAAGTTCTCAGCATTTTTTTTTTTTTTTTTTTTTTGACAATTTTATAAAAGCAGAAATTGTAGTGCGGTAATGCATGTTTGTGTTGGAAGCTTATTTTCTCTAATTTATTTTTGTTTTTGTTTTCAATTACTACTTTGATTTGCTTTATTTGAACTGAGGATTTTTTGAAAATAGTATCTTTTATCTCCGCACTTTGTTCTTTTGAAGACTTTCCGTGGGATTTCACTGGTGACGAAAGTTTGTGTTCCGGAAGTGCTAGAGTTGCCTTGGACCTGATTAAATTAAACTCTTGGGCCATTCTATGTGGAGCAGGTGGGTAATAAAATACTTTCACAATGTCGTTCCTAAAGTGGTCGAAAGAGTACTCTTCTGTTGATATGATCAGATTTTACTTATCTGAATCCCATGTCAGTCTATCGAGATAATTTTCAGGCTAACAATCATATAGCTATCCTTAATTTTTTAAGTATGTTCTTAATTTTGAGTACAATCAACCAAAGTTCACATAAATAAATAAAATATACTATGTGATTGTTATAGTGGCAGGTGCAGAGTTGATGTCGGGTTCATTTAAACTTACCACTTTTAATAATGAGCATAAAGTTATATGTAGAAATTCATAAAATTTGCAGCAAATAATTGGTATGAATGTGTAACTTTTAAAATATAGCAGATTCAATGCTAAGAGTATAACAAGTTGAACCCATAAAAATTAAACTCAAGCTCTGATTGTTAACGGATTACCTAGAGGTGAGCGTGGTATGATATTGGAAACTTCAATTCGGTGGTTTTGATTTTGATATTAATAATACTGCACTATTATTTTACAGAATTAGTCTCGTACGATTCGATTATTTTAAGTTCAATTTTGATGTAGTACAGTAAATTATTAATTATAATTTGTTCAATTGTGACTTACATCTTTGTACTATAGAGAATTATAACTTCAAACTTTTTAAGAAATATCTTAATTATATATACTACAAACACATTACACATGTAAAAATATTCAAAAGAAGATACAATTAATTCCCTTTATTACCTAGCTCCGCTCCTGGTGTCTGTACTAGTAGGTAGGGACGTATTGTCTTAATAATACTACAATCAAACTACACTCAGAGATAATAACAACAATAAAAAAAAACAAGAGACGAGTAATATCACGAATACTAGAGTGGACAATAAGACAATACACCCCTACCTATTAGTACAGAAAACAGGAGCAGAGCTAGGAACAAACACTTCTTCGGCAAAAAACTATATTATTACATGTGGTTAAACTTATTTTTCATGTATATATATAATAGATGTTGAACCTCCTTCGACTCCTTATTGTATGTATTACTTTGTAGTTTGAACCCCTTCATGGATAGACACATTCCTATCGACTACCTTTCTATCTTAATTCATGTTCTCCTCGCCTTTCTATCTAAGTATGTCTTCGATAATGCAACTGTGTCATGCCTACCTAACATGTTCTAATCACGTTTTCTCATTTTTTTTTTTTATCTGTCTCTATGCCTCTTAAATTTATACTTAGTCAATCTCTCACATCTTCGCCTTAAAAAATATTAAATATCATACTAAATACCTAATAATAATAATAATAATATAAGTTTTAATATGAGAATTCGATATCTATAATAACCTGTCTTCAGTTTTCCACCACTTATTTGAGAAGCAAAAGAGTTAAAAAAGTAGAACCAAGTTGGTAAGTGTGAAAATATTGCCAGCTAAGCAGCAATCGTGCACCCTAACGGCCGGTCATGTATGACAAGTCACAAATTGGACCCCACATTTTTTTAATTTGTTGGCTCCCGCTTGGGGAGCGTAACTGATTTGCCACGTGGAATCACGCATGGGCAGGCCCACGAGGCTCGCATTTCGTAATCCACTATGATGTAAGCCCAGATTTTTATGGGCCCATTCTCAAGATTCGCTTCTCTCAGATCAGATGTATTACACGTGCAGATCTGACGGTTACTGTCTTCTTTTCTTTTCCCAGTAAGACAATCTTCACCGTTCATATAGATCTACTGCCATAACCGCACTTTTACAAATGCGAGAACATACGATATAACAAAACGTAAAAAATCAGTTCCTCAAAAAAAAAATATGAGTAGCAGCATAGTGATTAAATGTTATTATAGAAATTTACAGTTATAAAGAGATTTGATTGTCATAAAAATATTTATTGTAACGTAATTTATAAATATTTTTAAAATTATTTTATAATTTTTATTTTTAACATATTATTTTAAGTTTAACATATAAAATTTGAATAGTCAAATTATAGCACATAAATATTATTAAGTCAAATAAAACTTAAATTAATAATAATGCTAACAAAAAATATTCAATTTAACACTAGAAATGACAGTAATGTTCGATATCTATTCTTAAGTTTTGCATAAATATACAAATTAATTTAATTTTTTGATCTAATATTTAGTCATTTAATTAATACTTATTAGACTTTTTTAGTATGATTTATTACTTTTAAATTATGATTATCTTTATTATGACTTATAGATATCCAATATTTATTTTATGTAATTTTATTATTTTTTTGTTGAATATTTTATTTTCATCATTCATTTATATATTGCATCCTTTTAGGAATAAATAAATATCTGAAGCATAAGTGAATTGTATATTTGTATGAACACATACCGAAAACCCCTAGAAGAAACTCGAGATGGAAAAGTCCAACTTTTATTGGTTTGATTTGATTTATAAATTTAAAAATCTGACATATTTAATTTGATTTGGTATTTAAAAAACTCAAACTAACCCGGTCCATCGACACCCCTAAATCATATTTGTTGCAGTGATATGACAACGAATTGATAAGGTTGTGATGGGATGAAAAAAAATTCTCACTCTAAATTTATACGGGCAAATAGAAATTAATTGGATCCTAATATAAATACTGAATAATGAATTTAAAAAAAAACTAACAAACAGGAAACAAGCTGGATTGAAAAGGATTGTCAAACGTTGTTTATATCATATACTATAAGACAAGTGTTTTTGAGTACTGTACTTGATTTTAAGATCCTTTAGTTTCATCTTAGTATTAATAAACCCAAACTTCATTCTTAACTTTTCAAAAGAAACAATATTATCCAAAAAGGATTTGACTATTTCCAATTAATTAGTGTAATTTATGTGACATAATTTAACTAATGTACTTAAAAAAAATAAGTGTCTTTGTGTCATTTATTGGTCACATGTTTGAGTCGTGAAATTACACAGCTATTTGTGTTGGAGTAGCTAAATTGTCTACATTATATTGAATTAGTAAGTTTTAACACATAAATTAGTAAGTAAATAGTAACATAGTTGGAGATTATGATAGTTAATTAGAATCATTGAGATAGTTCCATCAGTTAACTAGTGATAATTAATTATTAATTATAATTTCTAATGCAACCGGCAATGGTATTTCATTAGGTCACAAACTGGCAAACAGAAAAAAATTGTTTGGTTTTTTATTTTAATAATGATTCTGCTGAAGCTGATATTATAATAGTACTTATTAATATAAGTTTACAACTCATTATTTACAAATTAGAAGGTCCTGTTAGAATCTTTTCATAATTTTGAGATTAAGAAAGAAATTTCAAATTTTAAGTTGAAATATTAATATTAGGTTAATTCCGCCTATGTGAGCTTGCTCATATCGTTCGTCTCAAACACCAATAAAAATGAGTATTATGATGGGGTGACAGCCAACGTAAAACTTGCAAATTGCATAACTGAGTTTTCAAAGTACATGTATTGTTGGGATGTGTCCACTTAGCCACATATGGATGTAATAAAAACTGAGGAAGGGTTTTTATCAAAGCTTAGCGAGAACATGATCATAAATAATATTGGAATAGAAGTTGAGGATAAAGGGTAGAAGGTTAGTTAGTAGGCAGTTGAGTATTGTCTAGTTTTTCATATCTGTATTATCAGTGGCGAAGGTGGGATTTTCACTAATGAGGTTCAGAATTTGAAAAAGTAAACATACAAACTAATTGAAGGGGGTTCGACATCTTATATATATATATATATATACATAAAAAATAATTTAAACAATGTAAAAATAGTACAATTTTCCGTCGAAAGGAGTTCGGATCCCATGTGGATCCACGACTGAGTATTATCATTATCACTTTCTTACTTTTTTATTCTTCGATTTTTGTTATCATCTGTTATTTTCTCTTGGTTCGGTTATGTATTATTTGTTGTTCCTATTATTCCGTTGTTATTTTCATTGGTTGTTTTAAATTGTTTTATTTGAGCTGACGACTTTTAATAACAATTTTTCTACCTTGTCAAGGCAGGCGTAAGGCCTACATACATACCACCATCCTCGAACCTTACTTATGAAATTACACTAACATATCTTTGTTGTTCCACCACATCGTCGCCTGGGTGAGGAAGTGTGAGCAAGGGTTCTACATCATGGACGAGTATGAATAAAAAAATGAGATCCATATAGCCGACTTCCACTTGTTTAGTATTGGTGTATAATTATGGTAGAATATTTATTTTAGGTTATTGGAAACATGTTGAGCAATCAGCATTGATGATTTTAGAATATTGGGTTCAATAATATATAAGGAACAGACAGATGTTGTACTAAGATATTTGGAGATTATGTCTGAATCAGAGAAACTTATATGTCCTTGCAAAAAGGGCCACTCTTAATGCAGGCCCTGCCCTTTTGTTTTGCTTGTTACTAAATTATAAGATAAAATTCATGGTATCTAGTGATTGGAATCACCTAATTATAATGAAATATATCTATATATATATATATATTAGCAAAGACAGATTATTCAGAATTTGAAATTCATGAGTTTTTACGTTAACTTCAAATTAATATATAGTTGATGTGAATTGGTTTCGTAATCAAATATCTATTAGTAAATTTTTAACATATATAAAGTGTTTAGGTGATAATCAGTGAGTTCATGTCAATCCATAAGTTAAGCAATAGATTATGGGCAACCTGTGCACTAAGCTCTCATTATGCGTAAGGTTCGGGGAAGGGTTCGACAATAAAATTTTATCATACGTAGTCCTATCTTGCATTTCTGCAAGAAGCTATTTTGAAGGCTCGAATTTTATCAGTTACTCAAAGTTTTCCTTCTATAATAATCTTATTATAAAAGAAAATAAAAAAAATAATTCTTCTGCCTGTACAATCATGATTTGAAGAATATGATTAAAGTCAATTTTTCTAAATTTTGGAGATAAATAAAAGAACTTTTAAATGTTCCATGTGCCAAGTGGTGGAAGCAATTTCTTAGTATTTCAACAAGGTGGCCACTATGCATTTGTACTATTGAGAGAAGAATTTACATTATACCTTCTTAAAAATAATAAACATCAGTCATATAATTCTAAGTAGGATCTCTACATATTACATATATGATCATGTGGACCAACAAAAGTTTGGATGAAGTGGTAGATATTTTTTAAGTTATTAATTAGATATTTCGAATTTTCTGAGTAAATAATACTTCAATCTCAAAACAACAATCACATATGTAACTAATGATTTCGGATTGCAGATCAAAGTGTTGAATATGTAAAGGAGCACTTCATTCCACTCCAAGCTATAGGAAAGAAAATTATTGAGTTGTATTCTTTATTGACTCTCTCTCCCTTTGTACTATGTCACAAAAGGCCAGGGTTCATCCAATCCTTGCCTCAAACGTACATCTTGTTTTTTTTTTCTTGTATTTTCTCCCTTGTCCAATAATTTAACATAAAAAAAATTCCCCTATATATATATATATATATATATATATATATAAAACCTCACTTAATATTCTGTTTCAATCATATTCAACATCTCAATCTTCCTCTTCTTTCTTTTTTTACATTCACCTCTCTACAAAATGATGTACAACATAGAAGCAAGAACACAAAAACAAAACCAAATTTCAACAACATGTACTCCATCATCAACACCTCTAAGTATGATGAACAAAAATTCACAAAATATATCCAAATTGAAGCCAAAAATTCGAATAATTCATATATTTTCACCTGAGATTATCAAGACTGATGTGGCGAATTTTCGAGAACTTGTTCAGAGACTCACAGGGAAGCCATCAGATATCAAGAAAAACAACAACAACAACAATATCAAGAAAAGATCAAGAATTAGTACTACTAGCAAATCAGTTCCTAATAACAAATTGGAGCTAATTAGAGAAAGGGTGATTAAAGGTGAAGAACAAGACGATATATGGAGGATTAATGCAAATTATGGTGAAGGTTTTTTGGGTGGTTTTCAAGAATTTGATGGTTTCATGCAAGATTTTAATCAACTACCATTACTCCATAATTTGGATGCTTATGGAGAAACAACACTTGCTTGATTAATTGGTAACTCTTCTAATACGTGAAGTGCTCAATGTTCTGACAACTGCATTTTGAGGCAATTCGTGAGATACAATTCGATTCTCTACACTTATCTGTTGTTCTAGTTAGATAGTTAATTTGCTTGTGGGAGGAGTTTGATTTATTGGTGTTAAGCCTAATGAGTAGTATTTCCTGTTTTTATTTTTTGTTGTTGTTCTATTGGGGGTTTTAGAGTTTAAATTAATTAGTTTTCTTGGTTAAGCCAAATTCTTGATCATTATTCCCGCCTTTTCTTTTCTTTAATAATTGATATGGGATGTACAGAATGCACGTATATATAGCATGAAATGCACGTATATGAGATACGCATGTAAAAGCTAATTTTATTAAATATACTAGATATATTTTATTAAAATTTGACTTTTAAGACACAAAATTCGTTGAATTGCTCCTGAATATTACTACTATATCAATCACTCAGTTATCAAGTTTTTAAATTTTATATATCCTCGTAATTTCTGGTTAAACACATTTAACTTTTGATATGTTCATTTTTGACCTTCCAAACTATGAATCTTCACAAAGTTATTAAATGATTCAATTACCAATGTATTCTCCTAAATTTGCAATGCATATGAGGATGATATAGTTCTGAAAATTGCGCTACATAAGCACATATTTCCCATATAAAGGGGATAACAACACACGTTTTAATTAAATCGAATTTAATAAAAATCAAAATTAGAATTACAGTTGTCCCCTTCAATAAACCTTAATTCTAATGATTGTAGCTTGCTAGGAGCAGTCTTGATTATAATTATTGTGTTGAGGAAATACTCTAATTAATTAATTACCCTTTCTCCCATTTGGATACATTTTATATTGCCAATGAAAATACATTTTGTCTGTTACATGCTTCACTCAATCATTAGGTGTTTTGTTTCTTCCTTGAAGTATATAAAATCTCATCTCACCTTAACAAGTATCTCCAATTTGTCAAAACAACAAAATAAAAGTTAGAAAAGGATATTACTTTTTATCATAAGTTAGCATTTCTTTTGATAAACAAGGTTCCTTCACTTTGTGCGAATGTAATGAATATATATAATTATTATTGACTATTTCAGTCATTTTTTATCTTGGCTCGCGATGAAATTTGAACATAAAATCTCTACTTGCCTAATACCATATTATATTGTATATTTATTTCATCTAGAACACATTTTAGATTTTCAAAAGAAACAAATTTGCTAAAGGAAGTGACTGTCTCCAAGTTAGGATAAAATTAGTTTTAAGCTGGAGATTTTGATTGTTGGGATTAAAATAAGCATAATGCAAACGGCAATGTGATTTATTCGAACACTTTAATTGCAAACTGACAAACAAATTAAAAAAAATAAATTCAGCTTTAATTTTTTTTTATTTGTGACTCATAAAAAAAGTAGTTCAGTGAACTAAATTTCCATTATGTACGAATTGAACAAGTTTGAATCAAAAGGGTTTATCATACACGATATTACTTCGAATTTCTACAATAGGCTGTAGCTCAAACTTTTGACCTCCTCGTTGAGATAATTTTAATTGTTTTATTGCAAGTTGAATTATTAATATTTACTTTATTGATGCCATTGTCTTGGGGATATTTTTAATTGTTTTATTGCAAGTTGGATTATTAATATTTACTTTATTAATACCATTGTCTTACAAGAAATTTACTTATAGGGTGTTCTTTTTTAAACCTTATTTTAGTTTATATTTATCTAAACAAATGAAGTTTTAAACTGGGTTTGATGATCAAGTTGGCAACTATGATGTATACTAATCCAGTGAATAATTAAAATTAATTTCGATATTAATATCACTTAGTTCTGATAAATGGCAGGGTCATTCTTGTAATTGTAACTGAGAATCTCTCTCTTGATACAATATAATTTAAAATATAATACCGTCAAAACTCTCTATAATGTCATTCTTATATAACAACACCTCGCAATAAATATGCCACCTGAAATGTACTCATCCTCGTAATGTTAAACTAAACAATACGTGAAAAAGATGTATAACATTAACTAGATGTTGAATACAAATGCTGAAGTTATGAGAGAAATGACCCGGTTCTATTCATGGGCGGAGCCACACTCGGCGAAAGGTGGTCAGATGCACACTCTTTACCGAAAAATTACGTGGTGTATATAGGTTAAATATTTATTTATGAGTATATATTTGATTATGCACATCCTTAACATAATTGAAAAGAAAATTTGCAACATCCTTCACTGAATTTTTGGCTCTGCCACTAATTCATTTCTCTCAACTCTCGTAATCCGATATTGGTTCTGGTTCAGGGACCGGATCTAACCTTGTTAGGACCTCGGGTTCACCAGCCGTGTTCCTTATTATCTGTTTTCAAACATGAAACAACCAACATCAGAAATTAGTATGAGCTTTTTCGTTCAATGCATTAGCATAAGAATTGGCATATAACTGCAGTAACTGCAGATTCATAAGCAAGCATTACTCCGCTATCAATCTAGTGAAAGACTATGAGTTATTGATTTTGCAAGATCAATAATTCTGGCTCTTAGCGGAGATAAAGGATGCTCAAATAGATGTGTGAGCATACTAGGAGAAATATCATTAGAAACGAAGCTAAAAGGGACAAGGTGGAAGTGAATCTCGTGAAAAACAAGATGAGGTAGTTCGGACATGCAAAGGGAGGTGTACGGATGCATCAGTAGGGAGGTGTGAGAGGCATAGGTAGGCCCAAAAAAAACTGGGGGATCAACTCTAACTTACTGAGGAAATGACTCTAGATAGGGAGATATAGAAGTCGCGGATAAGAGTACACGGTTAGTAGATAGCCAGGTGTTGCCGTACTTTATATGGGAAGAGGCAGGGGGCTAGCTTCATATCCTTTCCTCCTATTAGTAGTAGTAGTTAGTAATTGCTTAGTTTCTTCTTATCTATTGTGCGACACTATCTCATTTGCCTATCTTGCTATTTTGCTACCATATTGTCCTACCTTCAAAAATCTTTTTTCTTTTGATTCAAGGATCTATGCAAAACAATCTCCCTATCCCACAGTGGTAAGGATAATGTTTGTGTACATCCTATCCTCCTCAAACCCCACTTGGGGCTACATCAGGTATGTTGTTGTTGTAACGGTTGTGGCTTCTGTTTTGGCATTTATCAAAGGATTGCTGCATTTTCCACTAATGGGGGTATTTCTAGTCTGATAAGCAAACAATAGAACTAATAAAAAGGACTTACTAGGATCTCTTCATCAAGGTAGGAAATCATAATAAGTCTTTGAAAAGCCTCGCCTGTAAAAATTAGTAACTCTTAGATATGACTAAATTAGTAGCATAAATAGATATTTAGAAAGTTTAAGCGCATCAAATTTTAAGAAGCCAAGATAGAGTTTGCCAAAGTCTGAAGAACAAGGAAGAGAAATATGGTAGGAACAAAGTATATTGGGACAGATGCCATTGACAAGTGAATGAAGAAGTCAAAATTCCAGACCAAAATGGGACAGACTAAGCGAGATGAAGTGGTAATATCCAAAAGGTAAATCACCCTTGTACTTTCATTTTTTTAAGAAAAAGAACATCAGTTGTTTATGCTCATAGCCCTATATAATTATGTTTTGTAAATAGTACATTATTACTCATGCTTAGCTCTCTTATCAAGCTACAGTACCTCAGTCTAAATGACTTAGACTTTCTACTTAGTTCATAACAAAGATCATATCCTAGAGAGATAGTAAACGCTTACCAAGAGGAATTTTCAACCCACGGGACACAGTGTCTCTGATGGGTTCAGGAAGTTGCTGGAGAGAGTTAACAGCTTGATCCAAAGCACCCCTTAGTCGTTCAGGCACAGCATCCTCATTTACCTTTGGAGTTTCAAATGTCCCTTCAACATATTCCTCTTTCATTCGAAGAGGTCCCTCGATAGAAAACTTGCTGGAGAGAACAAATTTATTTTCAATCTGCATTCCACCATCATTATATTTATCTCCTACTAAAATTCATGATGATATATGCAACTATCTCTTCATGATGACCAGAAGTCCAGAACTTATAAAAATGTACGACACAACACCTTGAGGCTTTGACTTGATGCTAGACTAAATTGCTCAGACCAAACAGGGTTTAGCTAATTCTTCTTAATTTTGTACCAGGGTTAAGCTTCGAGCGTCAGGCTAACTGAGCATTACCTATTAGAAGAATTAAAAGTATACTCAACCCAAATAAGATTTGCTACACTAGAAAAACTTACTTAGTAGGTTAATATGTTCATTGACCTAGCCAGTCAATGGTCTTCCAAGGTCTGAATTTTAGTGAGGCAAAATAGTTGGGTGACTCCTTCCCATCTTCCTAATCCATCATTGGTGGGCAGAGAAATACGGTAATAGTGAGTGATTTAAGTGCTCGGTGGAATAGCTAAGCGATGTGCAAACAGAACCTGATACCACCCGATATAAAGAAAAGTTTGCCTTTGATATCATCAGGCCCCTATCTTTTCTTCATTTTCTCTGCCCTAGACTTATATTCCGTTCTACTTCAGTTCTTTGACAACCAGGAACCACCAAAGTCTAGAGTTTGAGCTTGTAATTAGAAAGGAATGCGCAATATTAGTTACTTCGAATTTAGAATTTCAAAGCTGCTATGCATCTTTCCTGATACTTCATTGCTAATATTATTTTTCTTGTTGTTCAAGGTAGAACTGACCAGAACATGACCTGCCCTTCGCTTGGTGTATAGAGTTCCAATCAGGATTAACCATGAGATCTTTTATCTAGAGCTTCAAACAAATTATTAACTTGATAGACAAATAAAAGACAGAGGCAGTGCCCATAAATCCAACATTTGTTTGTCTAGATCCTCCCTATCAACTTTTTCCACTTTGCTTTCTTTTATTTTCTGTCGAAAGGCTTTACAAGCAGACATGGCTTTTAGGATAAAGATACGACAATACAAGATATGCAAATGAAAGTAATTTCAGAACCTAGGTTGCCAGTGGTTACTGCAGACTTGATTATGCTGCTTCTTCGTTTCCTAACAGTAAGTCTAAGACATTAGTGTCAAAAGTATCAAGTTTATTTTATGCATATGTAGCTTTGTAAATCTCAGGGGGCTAGCAGTGAGCTTACAACATCACATCCATCAAATTTCTGATACTACTTCAATTGGTCTTAAGGGAGCGTTTGGTATGAAGGAAAACATTTTCTGGAAAATGCTTTTCTATTTTTCCGTGTTTGGTTGGTAAAAATATTATCTTTAGAAAAACAAGCACCTAGAAAATAAGTAAAATGACTTCTCTAATGAAAATAGTAAAAACAAGTATTGTCTCCTCCCCACCCTCACAACCATCCACCCCGCACCCATTCCACCCCCCCACCCCTGCACCACTGACCCATCCCACCCTCCCCCATACTCATGTTTTGTTTTAGATATATACAAATGCTTTTAGAATAATATTTACTTGCATACCAAACACAAGAAAAAAAATAGGAAACCCCTTGTTTTCCCAAAAATATTTTCCTCTATACCAAATACACATAAGCTGAATCTATTTGGTTTCTTCATGTATTTTCTTCTTAATTTAATCTTAAACTTTTTCCATTATTACTATTTGTTAGTTACTAAGCATTTCTCTTTACTTCTCATCTATCTTTTGTTGCTTGATTATTTTCCATAGTGTTAGATCACACGAAGCACCAATACCCATGAAATGTGAAGCAAAAGAAGGGAAAAACTAGAATGCATGACAGCACCCAGTTTTAGCACGCATTGACTAAGAAAGTAAACAAACTCTATTGGCATTCTGTTCTTTCCACCTTCTAATTAGTAAAGAAAATTTCTTTTTCTATTTGACCGTAGCGTATGTTCTGCATATGAAATGTCATCACATAGATGACTTACCGAATTCAATAATTTCACATGCGCAACAGCAGTCCCAAATCCATTTTTGATTAGCAGATCTAATTTTGATAAATTTGCCAATGTCGGCGGAATTCTCCTGCAATAGCACAGTATTCATGCATTAGCAGCTATTTGAATCTAACAGAACTTCCACAAAATCCAACATCAGCTTTCATATTTTCAATGTTGAGCTATTATTAGTTCAAACAGATGTATTTGAATTAAACCCAAAAACCACACAAATAATAAGATATGCCAATATACTAGGGGCATGTGATGAATTGAGGAATGAGAATGCTGGGATGGATGTGTGGAGTCATTAGGAGCGATAGGATTAGGACTGAAGTTGTTCGTGACAAGGTAGGGGTCAATTCGGTGGAAAATAAGATGCGAGAAATAAGGTTGAGATGGTTCGGGTTTTGGAGGGGCTCGGATAGTCCAGTGCGCAGGTGTGAGAGGGTGTCGCTAGATGGTTTCAAGTGAGGACCGAAGAAGTATTAGAAGGAGGAGATTAGACATGACATGGAGCTGTTACATGTTACCGAGGACATGACCCGGGATAAGTAATTGTGGAAGACGTGAATTAGGGTGGTAAGTGTGAGTTCCTACTGGTACGGTGTTTGTCATGCTAGTTAGTAGGGTAGTGTCCTGTTTTTGGCATTGAATTGAGGGTTGTTGTTTAGATTGATTGTTGTGTCGCTGTTTTTGTTATTTGCTTGTCATTTCCAATACTTTATATTGTTTATTATTGTACTAGATTAAATGGGGTTGACAAATTGAAGGAGTAGGAAGTTGAAAAGGATCAAGAAACCCCCAACGCACAATTTTCGCATTGAACCCACAAATGCCTGTATTTTTGAGTTACCTCGAGATCATTAGAACTTTTTTTGTCATGAGTCGAGGGTCTTTCAGAAATAGTCTCTCTACCTCACCTATGGGGTAGTGGTATGGACTAAGGGTGCTCAGTACCGGGTTTGACTGGTA
>JBDJHY010000002.1:12601479-12616351 GCA_039654485.1 Withania somnifera
CATGGACCAAATGGTACGGAATGACCCGGACCGGCCCATTGCCAGTTATAGTTTTATATTTATTTTATAGAGTTAAGGTATTTTGAACTAAATTTGACGTTTAGATAATGAATATGTATGCCAATTACCATTAGCTTGCTCATTACAAAAGAGACTTAGAATAATTTTTCACTCTCATTTCCTTCCAAGACACTGTGGGACGGACATAAGACGCCACAGAGTGGTTTGAGAAAACACATGCATAATTTTTTATACAAATATTCTGGAAAAAAAAAAAAAACACAGATGTTTTTAGTTGTCCATAAAATCTTTTATAAATTAAAACGACTAACCTTCAAAAAACACTTTTAACTTGGTTGTAAGGAAAAAGTTCATCTTACTTGTTACAACTAATTGACTATATTAATCGTTTATATATGGTAACTTAATTATCCTAAAACTGCAATAGGATAGGATAAGGATGATCTTGTTTATTTGTCAAACTATTGGTGATGGGATTTTTAAGGAATTTTTATATTGTGTAGTCGTTCAAAAAAAATAATATTTTAAGATACATATTTTACGTATAATTAGTGTATATTGACTAACAACTGTATTTATTATTGACCGACTGGCCTTAACCTTTAAAGCCCCCTTTTTAATCGTTTTAAATGTAACACAATTTTAAAACGAAGTTAAACTGCACAATATTGATGGTTTCTGTTTCGTTTTTCATCTAGTATTTGATATTCTTTTTGAAATTTCTTATTAAAGATAAGTAGTATATTACTCCCCACAATTTGGTGGTCCAAAATTTAATTAATTAGTATAGAATAGATTAGACATTATTAGTAGATAGTTAATCCTCTATATATATAGTTACTGTGAAAATTTGAAATATCAAAAGAGAGTACTTCAAGAACTTGAGTGGAATTTTTCCACGAATCAACTTGACCTTATACTAGCATAAAAAATATTCATCACATGTGAGCAACTGAACTATCTGCACATTTCTTTCCTTTATTGATGATAAAGTTATTGTTATGATTATTTGTTATATTAATTAGCATTATTATTTTAATAACACTAAGGAATCACAAAAGTGGTCGCCAGCATAAAATCAATATTCTTTAACCTAAATTCAAGAATAGCTCCAAAAAGAGTAGAGAATAATTAAAGCAAAGCAAATAGACAAAATTCATGCAATTAAAGAAAACATAATATAATATATATGGGCAGACTTCCTTAACTACATCTTTAAGAAAAAAAAAGACCAAAAATTGCACATACAAGCACCTAACTATTATACTTATGTTACTCGAATCCTTCAATAATAGACTGTCATATTGGCCTCATAACGTAATTACATAACATTTACGTACATAAAATGATACTTGATCGTGCATGTTCATTTATGCTATTCGATCTTATCATCATTATCAACTACCATCATTGCGACTACATTGTCCGTTTGACCAAGTAGGCTGCTCAAAGATCTAGCTTTCACCATTCCAAGCTTCTTCATCTTCTTCTTATTCTTCTTCTTCATCGCCATCAATGACTTTTTCTTGTCATCTTCATCATCATCAATACCACAATACTTATGATCATTTGTCAAAGGTTTCTCCTCTTTTTCTCCTTCTTTCTTCTTCTTATTATTCGTCGAATTTTGAACACTATTCATGCTTCTAAGTCTTCCTTTTCCCAGATGATGCTCACACAATGAATATCCCACGAGGGTTTGTTGACAACATCTCCATCCTCTCCCATTAACACGACTACACCTTGATCCTTCTAGTATTACACTCCCTCTCTTGCTCTTCTTGTTTACATGATGACCAACTTTATCATGACTATTAATATTATTAATTCGTTGATACTGTTCTTGTTCATGCTCCTCCTCGTAACCATTTTCTGGTGGACATTTCTTGTTTGTCTTCGATTTCATCGTGTTGGTATTGCTTGTGTTGTTCTTCTGGTGGTGGTAGCTGTCTCTTGATCTCTTTTTCAATGGAATTACCTTATGATCGTCTTCACACCATCTCCCATCTACTAACGTGTATATATAATGCATGTACGCTCAATATCATAGCATATAATAAAAGAATGATAAAATATACCATAAATATTGTACATGTGAATCTTGATTTTTCTCTATGCTGCTCTACTCTCCAAAAATATTATCGGGTTTACTTAAAAATACACGGTCAGTCATTAACGGAAGACCCTATTGGATAGAAGTCCGAATATCTTTAACATTTTTTTTATTTTGTACTTCTGGAGGATCCATCAATATGTCTGTCAGCATTTTCGGAGAGTCGATGAAGCAACATAGAATTTTGGGATATATGAATCTTGATTTTGGCTATGTTTGTTAGAATCTCTAAAAATATTGCTGCACTCGTGTTGAAAACCTTTGAAAATACATTATTTTCGAAGAATCCAACGTATTAGAGCAATATAGAATTTTGGGATGATTAAGTTTAGAAAATTTACCTAGATCAGAAGAAGATGATGATTGAGGAAGCAAAGAACCTAGTTGTGGTGTACTCAAAAAGCTCAACTCTTTCCTGAAGAAGAACAAAGAAAAAAAAAAGATTTGTTAATATATAAAAAAAGAAAGGGGCACAGTGCAAACATTCAGAATTTTCCCGTGTTATGTTTTTAATATATAAATGGGGACCATCACAAAAAGAAGAAGGAAAAAAAAAATTAAAAATGGATTAGATGAGATGAGATGGGAGAATTGCATCATTGGATGAGAATAACAAACCTAAACAGTATTGTATTTTCCAGTTATATATTTCTTGTTTCTGGTATATTATTATTCACCTTTTTTTTTTTTTTTTGAACACTATAATTCATGAATCAAACTTTTTTTTTTATGCATCCCTATTATTCTTACTTGTTATCATTGTCATTTCTACTACCAAAGCTCTCATTTTTCTCATCTTCTTCTTCAGCTTCAACTTCCTGCAAATTAAATCATAAGAAAACACTACATCATTGGTGCAAACTATATACACATCCATTTCTTTTCAGCTGTGGTCTAACGAAAACAATCTAAGTAAGATCTCTCCGTATATTCAATCTTTTCATGCCCCACTCGTAAAATTAAAAGTAGTCAAAAAGGACATAGAGAAATACAGCATCATATATATAAATAGTGGAATTTAAGCAAAATTATAACAATAACAGTAAGCAAAATTTTTGGAAGCTGAAGTAATTCATATAAATTTGAGTAACCTTTTTATTCTTCAACTTGTGTTGATTACTGTTGCCACCAAAGAGAACCCAACTGGTGACCGGCGGTTGATCAGACGGTAAAGATTCATTGTTGATGTTTAGTTGTACCAGAGGAGACTTACTGAGTTGGGGATCTGAAGGAGGAGGAAAACGTTTTCTTATTCTCATTATTCCACACAAATTAAAACAAGGTGGGATTCTGATGTTGAGAAGAATTTAGACCCATTTGGTGTTTCTCTCACATAGAACTTGGGGTTTTCTCTCTCTAACTTTTATTTGTTGCACCACACAGACAACATATAGGAGTAATGGCACGTGTGAAGTGGTACGTACATGGGGAGCACTGGCACGTGTGAAGATGATCAGAGGGCTTTTTGGGGATTGTATTAATGGTTTTGGCACTTGGATAGAGATGGAATTTCAAAGACTCAATTAATTTGATTTTTAAATATATAATTTATAGTATTTTTATATAACTTTCAATATGTGATAAATGAATTGGCGAAATTTTTGGAGAGTCTAACAGAAACTTTATATAATATTTAAATATTTTAAACTGTAAATTATTATAATTTATATTTTTTTTATATAATTTAAATAATCACTCCACATGTCTCAATTTGTAGCATTTGATAAAAATTTAGAGAATCAGATAATTTTTTATTTTTTAAATATTATAATTTATTAATTATTGTAATTTATATTTTAATATTTATTATTTCACTTGTCCTGAATTATATGATACTGATAAAATTTTAAAAATCAGTTATTTTTTATATATATTTTAAATTTCATCGCAAAGTTGCCTGTGTCTGGCCTCTTCTATAATGTGTGTCAAGATGCTTTACTCATGAAAATCCAAAGATAAGTAGTCTAACCAATTAGATCATAGAATTTTCTTTATATAAAAAAGAAATTAAATATTGTTTTTATTTGAATTTTAGTATTTATATGTAAGTTTAATTAATTTAAATTCGTGCATGGCACAACTTAGAAAGAGCGGAGATATCTCAACCATGACACCATAACTCTATAATATTAATATCTATGATGGAGTATTATTTAGGATTTTTTAAAAAGAAAATATTGGTTTAAAATAAGTGGTTTATATTCATTTAATTAGTTACAAATCAACTTATCAAAAATAAAATAAAAAGTTAAAGTTAATTATTTTTTATAAATAAATAAGTATGACATTCTTTTCTAACCAAAAGTAGAAATTACGAAACATAAATTACGACAAAATAGAGAACTATTATCATAGAGTTTTTGACAAACACAAAAATAAAATTACATTACGGGCCAGGTTAGACTGTTTCTTGGTATAACTATAAAGGAAAGATTATCTAAACTAGGAAATATAAGTCTTTAATTGCATATAATAAAATATGTTTCATACAATTACATAAAATGGTACAAATAGATTAAGTTTCAGTTGTACATAAAACACGTGAATACAACTTCAAATTCAAAACAAAATAATTGAAGTTGTATATGAAATACGTAAATATAACTTTGAATACGCGAATACAACTTCAGACTGAAGTTATGCCATTTTTTTCATAATTAAGAAATTTATTCTATTTTTTGTGTAATTAGGCTATAAGTATGTCATTTATAAAATTTTGGCAACTGTAAATGGGCCCTTTTCGGCATAAAAGAAGAGGCTCTTGTTGAGCCCAATAAATAACAAAAACAGTCCAAACTTTTAGTGGGACGAAATAGATACATAGCCATTTTAAACACTTGCTATACAATTTTAGCCATTATTTAAAAAATTATTAACATTTAGCTATTTTCTTGACAAATAAAAATACCACTGAAATTCGAAGGTTTAACATATGAAAAGGAAGGAACATTTTATGTGGTTAAAAAATTTGTTGACGTTTCGAAATCAAGGAAGGATTCAGGGGTTCAAACATTTATAAGTTCAATATCATGGGATTTAAACCTTTATAAGTTCGAGTAGGGTTATTTTTCTTCGATTTTCATTTTCGAATGCTATTTTCCTATACTTTTCGAATGATAACTAAAAACTGACTATTCCACCTAATCGATACATACCTATATACGACATTCGTATATGGGCAGTAGAGGGGGCTAGCTTGTGTTGAGCCCATCAAACCACAAAGCCCAATTTTACGATCTAATTTCGGTCCACCTCTAGTCTATTCAGGATCTAAAAAGACCAACTTTACTTCCACCTCTAGTCTACTTCTTAGGCCCAACTTTTGTAGCCCAATTCCATGACAAATAGATGCTAGTGTACCTTATACTCCCTCCGTCCCATTTTATGTACAAGTCACGGAGTTTAAAAAATAAGATTTTTTTTAATAATATTTACCAAATTATCATTTATTGAAAAAAAGGACTACTATTTTTTCTAATAAAGTGAGACCAATAAAGATAAAAGAGTAATTGTGCTTAAAAAAGTTACCAAATAGGTCATTCTTCTTGGGACGAACCAAAAAGGAGAATAGGTCACATAAAATGGAACAGAAGAAGTAATACATTTGATAAATTGATAATAGTTCATTTCATGATTGCTCCTGTTATTGCATGTTGTTTTGTTATTACTGATTTTCCTTATTTTTGTATTATGTCCTTCTATAGACCTGCTTTTATCTTGAGCGGAGGATCTATTGAAAATAGTCTCTCAACCTTAATTCTAAGGTAGTGGTACGTACTACGGACACTCCACCTTCCTCAGATTCCACTTTGTGGAAATATACTGCATATGATGTTGGTGTTGGTGTTTTTATAGTTCATTTCATGGTTAACGATTTCTACGTAATCCAATTTTAATGCAATCGTAGACTCGTAGTATTCACTTGAAGCTGATTTGAACTTGTTTAAGATTGAGATATAGTACAAAAGTTTGTACGTGGCACTACTTGCTTTACTTTAGGTATTATTAACTCAATTTTCACTTAGGATTTCATAATTGCCTTTTGGTGCTTGGATCATTATCTTGTGCAAAGGCTGATTAATTATAAGCCATTAATAATGTCCATTTTCTTCTTGTGTTTTGGGCTTATTTGTCCCTATACTAATGATGAAATTTTATCCTAGCATGAAATATATATATATATTTTCCAAAAGTGAAAATGACCTTTAATTAATTTGGCTCACAAAAAAAACTTCATGATTGGGTAGACCACACGAGGAATGGAGTAAACTTAAAGCATAAAATGGTCAAATATTTCTCATCATTGCCTCTATTTAATGGGAAAAAAAACAAAAACAAAATAAAAATGATTCTTCTCAATTAATATCAGAAGTTGTTTTCAATCATGCATCCACAATAGAATTATAGAAATGATTATAAGTTTTTTTTCTCTTCATGTATTATCAATTATAACAAGAATTGATCATATAAGTAGGCCATGTTTGTTTATTTGTTTGATCAATATTATATAAAATTATATTACACTTGAAATCTTGAAAATAACTTGTTTGTTTTGGGATTGATTGAATGATAGACCACTTAAATTGCCAACCAACCTATTACTATTAGGGGTCGTTTGGTTATGGAGATTAGGGACTAATCCATTATAAAATTTGAAATTATATGTATAGGACAACTTAATGCATGAGATCGAGTTCTTTTTCTGCGCAGGTTCAAAAAAAAAGCAGATTACTTTTGACCTATCACTTGCAATCCGATGATATCCTTCAACTTTCATTCTAACCTAGCAGAATTATGGGACGAAGTGACTCGATTGAAAGGAGAGAGACAAACTTTTCATTGTCGTTAAAGAGCAAGTTACTGATTCTATAGTAGCTGAGGTTGTTCACCTAGAACGAACAGTCTATTATATGCAGTTTGATTCTGTACTTTTGTAAGAGGTTATTTTCACGATTTGAACTTGTAATCTCCTATTCACATGACAATAACTTTACCGTTAGAATATTAAGTTAGCCTAAATTTTGAACCGAACGATCCCTAAAAATAGCCTTCAAAGTCCCTAAATTTTGAACCAAACGGTCCCTAAGGATAGTCTTCAAACTACTTTGAAGAAATAAGTGTGCCTTTTGTTTTATCACTTATAAGTTCAAATTGGTGGGACTACATGAAGGGAAAATGTAAGTATAGGCAAAGAGTCAAAGACACTTATTGCTAAGGGGTGTCATTATACCGGTTCAAAAAAAAATCTTTGATTTATTATTTATATATACATCACATATTACTTAACAGAAATGATAATATATCTTCGATGCTTGAAACAATATTATAACATTAATAATAATTTTCGACATTATTTACAATCTTAGATAATTAACACAAATTCAAACCCAAACTCACAAGGCAGAAGTGTAATACTAGTTTCACAATCTTATGTAATTTTGAGGATATTTAAGACAAGATAGAAAGTAACTTTTGTGGAGGATAGATACGAGAATTAAATAAGGTTGAGATAATATGGACATGTAAAAAAAAATACACAAATGTCCTAACTAGTGCGGAGATTTGAAAGGTTATCGGTGAATGGTTTTAGAAAGGGTAAAGGTAGACCGGAGAAGTATTATAGAGAAGTGATTAATTAGACAAGACATGAAATAGTTTCAGCTTGCGGAGGAAATGACCATAGATAAGAGGACGTGAAGGACACAAATAACTAGGATCGAAGGTTAGTTGGTAGCAATATGTAATCGTGCTATCCGTCAATACTAATAGTCGTAGTGTTATTTATTTAGTTTCTTATTTTTCATTTTTTGTTACTACCTGTTATTTCTTATACTTTTGTTATTTCTTTTTTTGGATTGTATTCTTGACCCAAAAATCGATTGAAAACCTCTCTATATCTTATATAGGGATAAGATTTGCTTGCATTTTATATGTCACAACATTAGCTGAAGTTTATTGGATTATTGAGGCAAAATGGAAGAAAGTAAACAAGATTTAAGTTAAACAGACAAAATCTAAACAACTTTCTTTGAATTATTTTACTAAGAGGAAAATAAGGTTAGCATAATTATCAACATTATTGTTAAGATAGGTGACAAAGCAATTGATTAATGTAATAATAATAAGACACAGTTTCTCTTCAAGATTTTTATTAACCAATTGAGAAAAGTGATGTTTTTGTGCTTACTAGAGAATAGACATCCAGCTTTTTTTAGTGGAATAGAAGATGGATATTGTATTTTCATTAAGAGACAACATGATTACTTAATTGCCATGCTCTTCTAATTCCCCTTATCTAATCATTATGAGTTTTACTCATCATATATCTCACTTTTATGAACTTGGGATGCTGTTTAAATGCTGGCAAATAAAGAGACAAAAGGCCCTCAAAAAATTGCAATATAGTTTAATGATGATGATTATCATGACATGACCACATGAATTCTCTATCAATTATCATAGGATCCTTCTATCAAAATATTATTTTTGATAAATTTAAAGGTCTAAAATTGCTCAAATAATACTTTAAGTGGCTATTTTAAACCTAGTATGAAAGATAATCACTACAACAACAAAGTTTTTAGTGGCAAGATTTATTTACTTTAACAAAAAGTATTAAAACTGTTATCGATATTAATTAATTGTCATTAAATTTCATGTTTTTATACATAGATTTTAGAGGCATTTAAAAAAATGCTAAAATGTTTTCACTAATATTTCTCTAAAAAAATTAATTAAGCAATAATTAAATTATTATCATTAATTAATTACCGTTAA
This sequence comes from Withania somnifera, assembly GCA_039654485.1. Classification (NCBI taxonomy): domain Eukaryota; kingdom Viridiplantae; phylum Streptophyta; class Magnoliopsida; order Solanales; family Solanaceae; genus Withania; species Withania somnifera. The sequence continues at coordinate 12,610,391 of JBDJHY010000002.1, forward strand.
ATATCTTTTTTGTTTTGTTTTGTTGCAATAACGGCTTTTTTTGGTACAGTGATGCATCCTCTAACAGTTATCATAAGTATCCTCCTTATTCTTCAGGGTTTCGATTAAATTTAACAATAAGAGTTTTACAAATATCCTACAAAAACTAAAAGTGCTTATTTTGACAAATTTAAAAGATCAAAATTGTTCAAATAATACTTAAATTTAGACCTACTACTTAAAAATAATGGACCATTTTTTGTCATTTTATCCCCATTTTGGTGTCCAAAAAATTCATATTTGTCTCATTTAAGGATGTGCGGAAGTCAAATTAGCTTCATCTGTGATGCAAATTCAAGGTTGTACGAATGCCGGATCGAAACGAGGAGCCTTTCTTAATCAAAAAACACAACAAAAATTCTGAAAACTCTTTTTTGTTTTTTAATTTCTAAGTGTTTATCAAATTTCTTTTTGTTTTATTTATCTTTTCTTGTAACATAATTATCACCCTATTTTTATTGAGGAAAATCAAATATAGGTATTTTCTTTTGAAGTTTTGGAGTTGTTAAGGTTCTTGCAAAAAGTGATTGTTTGTCCTCATGATAGTAAGATTTGTAACTGTTAGTACTATGATTAATTCATCTCGAAGCAGTTAGTCATTAATTATCTTTTAAATGTGTTGGATTTATTAGCCCTTTATAATTCCATAAGAGAAGGCAACTACATTTAAATAATGTGTTAAGGTGAAATGTCAAATCGTAAACTCTGATATTAGAGTTGAACATGACAAAGAAAGAAACAAAGATGGAATTAAAAAGTAATGGCGGAGCTAGAAATTTAATAAACGGTATATAATTTTTTTTTTAATTGTGTTAGAGATATTCAAAATTAAATATATACGCATAATAACTAATATATAACCTCTATAATCCATATAATATTTCGAAAAAAGATGATTACAAAAGGAGTGTATCTGACTGCCCTTCATCGATCGAAGGTGACTCCGCCAAATATATTTGGTATAAGCATAATACATCTTATTATAGACTTTAGGTATTATTTTTTCATGCATATTATAAAGTGGATATTTTTCACTCTTGGAGCATGCTATATAGCAAGTTATGATTATAGAATTGAGATGTTAGTGAAAAAATTATTAAATCATTTCTTTTCTGAACATACATATAAAGCTAAAAAAAAAAAAAAGAGGAGAGTAAAATGGTCTAACTAATATTTGGGTTGATTAGTTTAAATTTATACTATGAAAGATTAATTAAAAAGAAGCATTTCATATTAGATTTTTTTAATTATGTATCTAAACGATTTAACATATATACATTTATGTTTGAAAAGTTACTTGAGCTATGTATCAAACTCAAATTATGCATCATGACCCTTTATATTTATCGTGCATAAAAAAGTGATCTATTTCGTTTTTTCAAAAAATAACTAAAATAAAATATAATAAAAAAGTTTGATTAAATTATATAATTTATCCATCTGTTTTCGTGGTGCACAAGTCCAAAGGGCGAATATTTGTTTGATATAAAACTTTAAATGTAGTTAAAAAAAATCATCAAATATATATAATACATCAACTTAGAACCCAATTTACTCGTATCATTATCAAAATCTTGAATAATCAGTAAATATTAACAAATTAGGAGGAAGATTGGGACCAGTACGTACGTACTATAACCATAGTATAAACGACTAGGCATCAAAGCTACAAAACTGATCGTACAACAAACAACGGCATAGCTACATGTATTGAGGGGTAGACAGTTCAATACTTTTTATCAAAATATTATATTATATATATATATATATATATATCTAAATTATATAAAATATATAAATTAAAAAATATTTTTTCACACTTATATATTAAATTTTGAATCTTTTTAATAAAATTTCTAATTTTACCACTGCAAACAAATAAAAAAATGGTACTACCATAAAGTTTGTGTTGACAAGATAGTTTATGCTTCTGTGGTTTAAACATGAATTTAGATATTTATCAGAAAAGAAAATTAAAGGATTATGATGACAGAATTTGACTCTGGCCATCATCGGTGGCCAAGTCGGGTTTTTTATTAAAGGTATTTATACTTTTTAAATTGTGGGAGTGAAAAAAAAAACAACAAATGAATTATTGTACAATATAAAGTAAAATTTGGAGAGGTTAGTGTGTATTTAGATAATTAAATTTAAAGCGCATGAATAATTGTACTGACCTTCAGAGGCGAATGACGAACCCATGTGCATCCAAGAAATATCATTCGAGTCTGACACCGCTTTGATCGAAAATATTTTTTATTAATATATTTATAATACCTATACTAATGAAAATATTGAGTTAAATAGGAAAGAAATGAAATTGTTTAACATTACAACTCAGTGATTTTGGTGTGGTCTTTTATTTGCAAGATCATGTATTCGATCCTGCCAAACGTCAATACTTTTTAAAAAAATTCTAATCCACCAAGCAAAAAATTCAATTGATTTAGCATACATATAGTAGTAGATTTAGTTGTTAGCTTCACTCTTTGCTTTATCTAATCAAATTGAACTTATGGTTGTAAGTCAATGAATAATTTAATACTATTGTAAAGTTGGATAATTCATGCAATTTATATTCTAATTTTGGAAAAAACAACTCATATTTTCTTATAATTTATAACTTTTGAAAATAAAACGTGTTTTTTGTTCTTCTTTCAAATGTAAGTTTTAAAAAAATATATATTTTCTTTCAAATGAATTTTTTTTTGAAACTGATCATTTTTTTCATGGGCTGAATTTTATAAATTTTGTGAAGGTTTGTGTCAATTGGTATTATAATTTGTGATTTAATTTGTATTTTTTTGAAAAATTATGATGTCACTATAGTAATTTATTTATTTCTTCACCTCCTTAAATATTAATATTACTTACAAATTTTTTTGTCAACGATATTGCTGATCTTAGTATATAAATTTAAAGAAGAATCTGTGGAGAAAGCTAGAGGCTCAGTAAGAAGTGAAAAAAAGAAATGGTGAAGGATTTTTTTACTTTTTCTTTGAAAGAATACATGATAAGTCATGAGAGAAAAGATTTAAAAAGATAATAAGATCACTTAGATTTTATTTAATGCTTAATGACTTTATTATTATTATTATTATTAATTTATAAAGAAAAATTAAAACATATTTTTTTGGTTTCTTTCAAATAATTATTGACAAGAGGAACAACAAAAAGGAATGTACTGCTCGTTGGTTTTGTTGTTTATAGTAAGAAAAAAATAAGTACTAGTTGTTGGCTGTTGCTCTTTATGGTAAAAAAAAATAGTAAAAAGCACGCCCATCTAGATTCGGACCGAGATCTTTAGTCTTGGCCACCCTTTACGCCCATCTAGATTCGACCGAGATCTTTAGTCTTGGCCACCCTTCGCCATTGGGTTGTCTAGCTTTAGTCTATCTAGCTCTAGTACGTCAAAATTGTTCATCAATTAGTATATTTTTAAAAATATCTATATTTAATCTATATATTCAAAAAAAAAAATTGTCGAAAATTATTTATCTAACCACCCTTTCAAGGGTATAGCCTCGCCCCTGGTCATCACAGTCCATAATCAACATGCTCGCTAGCGAGTAGTTTTATTGACTTGTCTCAACAACTCCGTAGAATTTACTTGGCACAAATCTCTCCTCCACTCACACAAAAAGATTCATCCCCATAATATGGACATGACAACCAAATATATAGTTCATTTCATTTTAATTTATTTATCTTATTTAATTTAACATGAAGTTATTTTAAAGTTCAATATCTAATATACTTTAGATCTCTACCATTATAATCCTGATGGTTGCGAGTAAAGATCTAGGGTGTGTCGTATAGGACTTATAACATATAGTATTATTAATTTTTCATATTTGTTTGATCAAAATTTTAAAAAATATAATTTTTAAGAATTAAAATAAGTTTTATGAAAATAAGGAAAATGACTTTAATAGTAAAAATAGAAAGAGAAAAAAGTTTGAAATAACATTTCACACTAATCTTTTCCTCCATACATACCTTTTGACACATCTCATATCATGACATTGTAGATGCTTGCGATGGAACGAATGTGACTTCCCTCAGTTGGTTTGGGTGGCACTGCCCGTTGTATAACTCCCCCCCCCCCCTTTTTATCATTCCCTCTGATGATATCCCCCATCCCCACCACCCCAATGCTACCACTTTCGGGTCGAATTATGTTCTATATTCTGAACACGTCAATCTGTATCTTTTTCGTATAATTAAATATTTTATGGACATATTTTTTAAAATTAATATAATATTATTCATTGACACTCACAATACAAAAAGATTTAATAGTGCACTTAATTACAATCTTAGTTATTTATCAAAAGAAATAAAAACTAATTTCCACTTAACACATTTTTTAATAGTATACTCATACTTTAAAATTTCTACAATCCCTACACTCCCCTACCCCTCGGTCCCCTCCTTTCACAATAATTGATTTAAATATAAAAATATTTTTAAAATAATACTTTTACGAACATATTAAACATGAAAAGTTAACAAATACTTCATATATTTTTTTAAAAATATTTTTCATCAAAAAAAATTCCCTCACCCCTAATACACAAATGATTGCTAGCAAGGAATTTGTCTGCTATGGCTGCTGCAACTATTCCCATCACAACTCTTGCTGGGCCACGACTTAAGTATTTTAGTGCATAATTATTTCTACCCTTTGTAATGTATGTCATCTTTTTCTTTACTTAATTATTGCATGCGTCTTTCACGTGACATGCTCTTCAACATTTAATTTCCTATTGATATTTTTTATTATTATTATTTTTAATTTTGAATTGCCACTTTGAAAAATCTTTGAGGAAAAGATTTCACTAATCATGAGTATCTTTCATTATTGCAATTTCTTCCCCCTAATTTTGACCTCTAGACATTTCATTCAAACGTAATTAACACTAAGATTATTATATGATTAATCAATCACAGTACATTTTATTTTTCTATGTTCAAGTATTTTTATCAAGTTATATATGATCTTTGGTAATAATTAAATCTAAATTACTAATTATGCCTAACAAAATTAGGTGTGAAGACCTTTACTTAACATAGTAAAACCTTGTTACCATTGCTTACTCTAATACAGCTCTTTTCTCCTTTTTTAAGTAAAAACATTCTGTTCGAGCTGGTGAATTACGATCAGACCTTTCTATAATAATATTATTATAACAATATTTCATTCTAATAATTGAAAATATTCAACAAATGACATTGATAGACTTAATAAGACATATTAGCAAATTAAAACAAAGAATACCATAATAAAAAAGACTTTTAATAGTAATAAATATTTATTTAATTTAATAAAGTAGGCTAAAACTTTTATCGGCATTAATTAATTGTTACTGTATTTAATATCATTAGAAGCTTAAGAGGCATTTATAAAAAAATATTTAAATATAATTATTATTAATAAATATCTTTAAAATATTATTTAATGAAAATTAAATTATTATTATTGGAAAGCACCTCCCTATTTTTTGCCCTTTATAGGGGGCAAAAAGTCTCTAATCTAATGAAAATCATTTAAATTTCAAGAACTAACTTTTCACTTTTACTTAAATTGTGGCCAAAAAGCTGACCGTTTAGCTACTCAGCTACCTCTTAGTTTGGCAGAAATTCTTCTGACGCAATACATAAATAGATACTAGTTCTATTTGGTAGATCATCACAAAGTTACAGTTTCATTTATAAATTCGAATAGAATATAGTAACTTTAACTTAAATATTATAATTATATTAAAAATTCACTTAATTTATATAAATAATTTATTTAAAATTTATAAACTTAAAATCACATATCCACTTGTTTTCTTTTTTCAATTTCCCTTTGTTTCTTGGGGAGAGGGGGGGCGGGGTTATCCCATGTCATATTTATGAATTCCCCCCCCCCCCTCA